>WYEA01016894.1:35914-48785 GCA_033558465.1 Alcedo atthis | reverse complement strand
TCCCCTGCTGCTGTTCTTCTCCTCCTTCTCCTCAGCTTTACTGCTGCAAACTGGGAGGCCTACAGACTTTTTTTTTTTTAATTAAAACTTTAATTCTTGAGCATAGCTCTTCAATAATGAGAAGTAACGGGGTGGATTCCACATGGGGCTCTGGCCACTGACGTACTTGGGAATCACTCCCCACCCCCACAGCACCAGAGGAGCTGGGCAGCTTTTCTCTCTCTTACAGAAAGCTGGAGCAGGGTTTGCAGACAGGAGAGAACTGAACTGACCCATCTGCCTTCCAGTAACAGGACAACTGTTGCTGTGGAGTGGGATGACAGATGGGAAAACAAATTAAGCAGTTTTACAACTCGTGCACAGTGGCAATACATCCACAGGGCAGCACAGGAGGAGGAAACCTCATTTGGGTTTAGCAAAAGAAACGGTCAAGGAGGGACAGGAACCAGTTTTTAATTGTATTTTCTAAATATCTGTGCACAGCTCCACCAACAACCCTGTGAAGAATGAGAGATTTGTGCCTGGGAAAGAGAAGGGTATTTATTATGAAGGAAAACAGCACCATTTACTTGGGGTTGTTTCCCCTCTGCATTTAAACACTTCTAATTTCTTAAAATAAGCAGTGTTCTTCTAGGCCTAATTGTTTCTTTTCAAGCAGGCACTTAGTGTTTGCTGCTATCAAACCCGTGGCAGCTGTGATCAAACACCATGGCTGGGGAGGGAAAATTCCCCTCCTGCTAAACCCAGCTGCTCTGCAGGGCTCTGCTGCAGCCAGGGGGTGCAGGCTCCAAACACCCCTGTCCTCCAGGGCTCTCCAGCTGAGCCTTGCTTTTGGAAGAAAAAAAAATATATATATAACATTTAAACTGTAAAAATTAGATAAATAAAGACTGTGGGGGGAAAAAAAAAAAAAATCAATATTATTGCATCCCTCTTAATTTGTACAGCACCTTCACTGCCAGAGCACACACAGCTGAAGGAAGAAGTTTCTCTCTGAGATGGGATTCTAGAGAGGCAGAGGAAATGCTGGAGAACAGGGATATGTCAGAGGCAGAGAGCCCTGAAGAGCCCCAGTGGTTTATAGCCCTGCTCTCCTCTCAGACAGGATTAAGAGCAGGTTTGGGTATCTTCCCTTAAATCTCTTCCTTTTCTTCCTCCCCTCAGGACTAAGAAGGCAGTCAGGAAGCAATGGTTTACAAATAATGTCACTTGATTTTACATCTCCATTAGTAAACTAAAACCCACCTGCTATTCATCACAAACTGTTATTAGCATTATTGAGGAAATGATGTGGAATTTATATCCATTTTCCTCTTATTGTAAAAGACATGGCCAATTTCTTTTAAATGTCAGCTTCCTCTGCATTCATCAGGTGTGCAGCAGCAGTGCCTGTAATTAATTTCACATTGTACTCTTGGCATGTGTCTCAATATTAGCTCCACACATCTTTCAGGGGAAGCAGCAGGAGGAAGCATTGGTCATCTTTGGTCATTAAATCTTCAGGAATATTTTTCACCACCTAGGACTGTCAAGATACAGTTCTAGTGAAATTCTAACTTAGATTATTTATAGCTGTCTCTACTTTGAGATAATCCTGCAGCTCAAATGAAATGCAAGACTCACAACAGCTGGTTACAATTTTGGAGAAGAATCATTTAGTCATAAAAAAGGGGGGGGAAAAAAAAACCCAACTCCCACAGTCTGAGGGTGAACAAGGCTAATTGTGAAATCATCTTAAATTCAAGGGACGGCTTAATGGGGAAAAAAAATTAAGAATGCTAGAAGCATGAAAGCACTTAATTTAAATGTTCTAAATGGTATGGTCTAAAATGGAGCTTCAGAAGAACTGGCTGTATTTTCTAAAAGAATCTCTTAAGTAAAAACATTGCCTTCAGATCCAAGCATTATATTTAAATGGAAATGAATTTTTCCATTCCATTCAGAACAACAAGGCTGAGATTTTTCACTCCCAGTCATCCTGCAGTAGTTGCCTCCATCTCTTTTCAACAACAGCCAGTATCTGAGCCCCAGCTCAGGCCCTGCAGAGCTCTGGGATGCTCCATCCATCCACTTGGGAGCACCACTCCCACAGCCCCTGCAGCAAGGGGCCATCCTGACCTTGCTGTGCAAGCTGGGAACCAGAGCCCGTGTCCCACACGGGATCCCCCAGACCCCTGTGCCCCACAGCTGGGCAGAGAAGGCAGATCTTGGCTGGTACAGAGCTGCTGCACCCCCTGCACCACCCTCACCTGAACAAGGAGCAGAAACCCCCACTGTTAACTCAGCCCTGCAACTGTATTTGGCATCTAGAGAAAAATCACACCCAAGAGAGTGGAGAACACGAGGAACCAAACCATGAAAGCAGAGAAAGCAGCTGGCAGCACACCCCAAACTAAAAGGAGGAAGATGAAGTCAGAAGCTGAGGAAGAGAGGACTAAGGAAGCTCTAGCAGCCTGGCACAGTAACACAGAGCCCAGCAGAGAGCTGAGAGCATCAGAGCAGCCCCAGAGCTGCTGCTCCAACCCCACTGCACCTGCCTGGGCTGGGGCTGCAGAGCAGCTCTGAACCCTCCCAGAGCTCATCTGCTTTTCTGTTCCTAAGGCACCTCTAACTTCACAGAGGGGAAAAGTAATTTCTTGCATTCCACCAGCACTGACAGCAGCTCTCCCTTTTTAGCCAGCTGAGCTGTCCAACAGCCAGCAGTGAGGGAAGAACAGGTATGAGCAGGCAGTGCCTGTGCTGCTCCAGAAATTGCTTGTAGGAGATCTTATCATGCAGGCATCATACTAACCAGATAAGCTGGGAAGATGTTAACTTAGATAAAGCCAACCTCAATTTATGTATTTCCCAGAGGGTCAGGGTAGAGCAGACATCAGTGCAAGCACGTTGGGTTTGTGTCACTTTGATGCCTCTCACTGCACACCTGCCTCCTGTCCTCCTTTCCACGGGTTCTGGGATCTTTTGTTCCAATTTTAAAACTCTGCTGCTTTTTTTGGTGCCTCTCCCACTGATTGCTTAAAGGGAGGAGGAGAATAATGAACATGCTTTGATGGCAGATCATAAATGGCTGTTTACTGCGAGGATGTTGTCTTTCAACAGGAATTATCAATTCCAGGCTATTCACCAATTCATCACACAGCTGATGTTTTCTACTGCTCAAGACTTGCCAAAGCTACCACCACACCTTCACACACAGTCCTGTACCTCCACAGCCACCAAAAACTGGACAGGATTTATGGCAAGAAGCACAACAGGTCAGTTTAACACTTGGGGAAAAAGTTGCAGGGAAAGGGAATCATAAGGCAAGAGAATGTAAAGGAAAAGCACAGACGTGAGCACATCCCCAGGCCCCTCATCTCAGCTCTAACCCCTTGGCTCCACAGGCACTTGCTGGCACTGTGGATTCCCCCATCCACTCCCACGTCACCCTCGCTCATCCCAGCTTTGCTCAGTCATCCTAAGCTATTCAGGATGCCTTGAGCACAGATGCTGAGAGGAGGAAACACGTTTCCCTCGGAAAGAGGCAGCAACTTGGATCCTGAAAATACGGATCGAGTGACGGCAGAGCCAGACAAGCAGCAGACACTGGTGGGGGATGAAGTGCCTGCTGGTGCCTGTGTCCCTTCCACACCCACCCCGAGCCAGAGCAGCTCCAGTGCAGACAGTGCTGAGCTGGGCACTCACCTTCATAGCTGGCCTGGAAGCCCTGGGCGCTGACGGCGTAGTCACTGAGGAGCCACAGGGACAGCACCACCCCCGTGCTCACTATGGGAGCAGGCAGCTGGAACCCCGTCAGCCTGCAAGAGAGGGAGAGGCAGGTTACACTCACCGGGGGGGCAGCTGCCACTGCCAGCAGCCTGAAGCCAAGAGCAGCTCACCCAGGGCCGGGTTTTCACACCCGCTGGGCAGCAGAGCACCACTGCTGCACCTCCAGAGCTGTTCCACACCAGCCCGTGCTTCACACCTTGGCCACTCAACAGCTGCTCTGCTGAGCCCAGAGCACTTACCCAGCCCTGCACAGCAGCTTTCCCCATCCGTGCCACGGGAGCAGTACAGGAGGCTGCAGTGAGCCTGAGACATCACTCGATAATGCTCAGAACAGCTTCTGAGGACCTTGGAGTAAAGGCATCAGTGCAGGGTCTGAACACTGAACAAGCTACATGAGATTGAACAGGCACTGGAACAGCCCAGAGAACAGGTGGAAAAGGCTGTTCCCAGTGCACGGCCACCGAAGGAGCTGTCCGAGCTCCGTGGTGCTCTCCTCACCCAGCTGAGGTGATTTACATAATAGATCTACCTAAGGAACATTTGTTTTAAGGCAATCTCGGTAAGTGCAGGGAAGAATTAAATACAAGGACAGAAGTTCAGATACAATCTCTGCTGCCTGATAACTGCCCTAAACCCATCCCCTGGGCCAGCCCCGAGGAAGCTATCACTCCCATCAGCAGTGTCCCAGCTGGTCACAAGGACACCAGCAGAGATCAGTGGGCTGCAGTAAGGAAGTGTAAAGCTCCTGACACACTCACAGGCTTAGCCCACATCTCTGTGCAGCAGCTGCTCTCTCTCAGGCAGAGGTGATACCAAGCACTCTGACCCTCTAAGTCACCTGTAAGTAGAGATTTAATTCAGTGTTTCCTCTCCTCGTATGGAATGAAAGAAGGCTGTAGAACAAAAGCAGATGCTGCATCATGCCCAGGTACCAGCACTCTGCAGCTTCCAGCCCAAGCCACGTCCCTTGGAGCTGCCACAGCCCCCAGCAACTTCCAGAGACAGCACTGAACTTCCAACCATTCCAACTCTGGCTTTCACTTAGCAAAGCCTAAATATTGTTTCAAACAGATTGAACTCTGACTAATGAAAGCTGACGTGCTCTGCCTGAGAACCTGATTACAGCAAGATTTGCAGCTATTGGTAAAGTTCAGGCAGTTGCCAGCCAACCACTGCAGTCAAGTTTTAATGTCAGCGAAGAACTTCCCCGCTCTGGGCACAAAACCCACTGTGCAAGCTGAGGAACAATTGCTCCTGATTGATAAAAATAGAAGGTTTCAAGATTTCGGGATTTGAGAGTTTTACCATGCATGAAACTGAGAAAGAGTGACACAGTTTATTAATTTATTCTGCAGTTAAATTAAAGAGGCTTATTGAAGCCTTCACACACACACACAAAAGCATCGGGAAAAGCACAGAGCAGCTGTAATAAAAACAGACACTGGACATTAGAACCTGTCAATTTTCCTTCCTCTCATCAGCACCCAGAGTTTTATTGCTATCTAGGAATTAGTTTGCAGCACTCTGTGCTTTCCACAGCCAGAGCAGATCTGTTCTCTGCGCCGTGTTTTCTGCTCACAGGCTCTGCACTCAGAGCACCCCACTCTGCAGACAGCTGCAGCAGTGCAGGGCAGCGTTTCCATGTCTGCTCACCTGTGAGCACTGGGAGCTCAGAGCTGCCTCAAACCACCCTGCCCTGAACCGTGCCTTGCATATCTGCCAGATACAGGGCCCTGAAAATAAAAGGATGGCCTGGGCATAGGGGCATGAAACTGCAGCCAAGAGCTTGTTCTCCTTTCTGGAGACTCCCCACTGACTCAAGAGACAATTATAGGAAGCTCTGGGCTTCTGGAAGCTCTAAAGATTAATAAACACAACCACCTCCCCAGGCCTTAACTTCAGAGGTTCATGTGAGGCTAGCTGGTGCTGCTGGAGCAGGCAGAAGGACATGGGCTGCCTCCCACCACACCAAGGGACCAAGCACATCCCTCCCCTTCAGACTCAGCAGCCTTTCTGCCTACAGAGCAGAAGTGTCCCCATTAGTACCAGAACTTAATCAGCAGCAGGCAACACTGCTTCAACAAGAGAAAAAACCACAGAGCAACTCCTACCCCCTATGCCACTCATTTCCATATCTCTTCCTGCAGTGAAAACCTGCACTAGAAAAGAGATTAAATCCCTCCTGTTCCTCCCTGGAAGCAGCTGCAGTCAAAATAAAAGTTATTCCTCCTCTTAAGTCTTCAACCAACGCACACAATTGACATTTTTTCCTCCTCCTGATGTCCTCATCTTCTCCAAGCAAGATCAGAGACAATATCCTCTTATTAAATGCCTGTTTTGACAATGCCCATGCTCCAGTCACTCCTGTGAAGCCTCAGCACTGCTGCTGCACAGACCCAGACCAGCTGAGCATGGCAGGACTCAGTGCCCCATCCTGACCTGGCTGGTACCCTGTGCTCCTGCCTCCCTCCCTCCCTGCATCCCCTTCCCTCCCCCCCTGCCTCTGCAGCCCAGGCAAACTGCAAGCATGGAGATCAGCAGGGTGGTGGCCTGAACATGAAATCATTCCCCAGTGGTCTCAGTCATGAAACAGTAATTCTGACATCACTGGTATTTAGTGTAGCAAGGAAAACTAAATATCTGGATAAACTAATAAGGAAGAACACAGCAAACTCTGCTCCTTGTTTTTATTAAGGGCCACGAGAAGAAGGTGAGGATGGTAATAACAGCACAAATAATCATATTCCATCTCTTCTGTACCTTTGGCCAAATGGATTAGAGTGATTATCCCCTTAAGTTGCTTGAGCCAACACTGATTGTGTGAGATTTCCAATGTGTTTTTCATTGGCTTAATTCTGCTCTTACTGTGAGGAGCCAAACTGAACCAGCATCAGAAACACCACTTCATGAGTTTGCCCTTTCTTCCCAGTGCAGCAAAAATCAATACACCAAAAACAAACCAACACGGAAATCCTCTACTCCATTTGTCCCCTTCCCCATCCTTTGCTCAGGCTGGCACTCACATCACAGGCCCTTGGCATGTGGCTCAGCAGCCAGGCACCACCTGCTGCACCAACAGCTCCCAGAGCCCTGGCTGGGACAATCACTGCTGCTGCCACCACCTCTCTTCTGCAGCTTCTCCCCAGTGCTGTGAGCACCAGCACCCCTCAGCACGCCACTGCCTGCCGAGGCTCGAGGCCAGGGCTGTGCACTGGGGACTGGTTCCATTCAGATGCTACCTGTCCTACCTCTGGGCTATGCCACCTGTCAATGCCACAGAGTCCTTCCCCAGGGGAACACTGTCCCAGCTGCCTATAAAGCAGGTTGAGCACCAGACAAAGACCCAGTGACTGCTCTGCCCAGCAGATTCACCCACAGCTGAACCCTCCTGTGCCCTAGGAAGCAAAGAGCCAGGACAGTGAACACCTCAGACCCCCTCCAAATGCTGTCAGCTCCATCTGTTGCATGCTGAACTCTCCCACTGTATGGAGTCCAAGGACCACGGCTACCCTGTGAGGCAGGTTCCCATTCCTGACTGCAGGTGCCATAATTAAAACAGAGCACATTATTTTTCTGGTAGGATGCCCACCATCAGCTCGGGCTGCAATCAAAATAGTTATTGCAGCTGGCAATCCAACAGCCTTTAAAGCATAAAGGCAGGAGAAGTGTCTCAGAACATCTAATGAAAAGGCACTGGATTGCATCGTTTAACCCAGCATTAAATTACACTGCACCATACTCCAGTGCTTTTTTTCCTGCATGTAATTTAAAGGCACCTATTAAAGAAAATTTCCCATCCAATAAACCACTCTGTTCACCACAGACAGTGTAGATGACATGGTTCCCCAAGTGCTAGTCTGACACCCCTGCACCATCCCAAGACAACACTCAAGCTAAGTCAGGTGTGAGGGGCTGTGTTGAGAAAAGAGCAGCTCAGGGCAAGAGCTGCCCTGCAGACAGAGGCTGGAAGGAGCAGAGGAGGCCTCTGACACCAGGCACCCAGCTACAAGGTGTGAGTCCACCTGAACCCACTCGACAGTCCCACTCCCAAATCCCAAGAGAATCACCAGGCCTTTCAGATCCTACTGCACAGGCCTGCCAGCAGTGACCTGCAGGTAGCCTGGGCACCTCAGTCCATCAGCACCGAGCTGCAGGGGTTTGCTTCTCACACATCACTGCAGGATGGAGCCCTGCCCTGCCACCACTGCTGGCCAGAGAGCAGCCTGCCCAGGTCCTTACAGCTCCTACAGCCTCCCCCAGTCACCCTGCACACCCCCACCAGCCTCTCCCCAGCTCAAGCAGAGCTGTGCAGAGCTTCTCCCCTCTGCAGGGAGCCCGGCTCACGGGCACCCACTGAGCAGCCAGCTCTGCCCACATCTCCTCGGGCTTCCCTGGCTCAGCATCTCTTCCTCAGTGGTTCTGGGAGCTCCTCACTCCCTCTCACATTTATCAGAGAAGCAAGCAATGGGCTGTTTGGTTTTTTCAAGTGTTAGCAGAAGAGCTGGTACCTTGGCTGTCCCCATCCATCACCAGTAAACCAAGCAGAGGCTAACCTGAGAACACCTCCAGCCCGTGCACGCTGCAGACACTCAGAACTCAGCTCTGTCTGCAAGGCACAACTCTCTGCTGTTATTTAGACAGTTGCCCTTTAATTTTAATCCCTGGAAGGCTGAAATGATGCTTCAGACTGGAAAATGGGGAGGAAAAAAAAGAAAAATCTCAGCCAGCTTAAAAGGCTCCTCAAATGACATAAGAAAAATAGGATCCGTTCACATTTGGATTCAGTCAACTCACTGGAATGATTTATGCTCAGAACCAAGCTGCTTTTATTTTTGAGTCAAGCCACAAACAGCTCCTGAACAAATACCTCCAGAGCCACGCTGCAAGCAGCAGCAACTCCTTCTATCTTCTCTGTCCACACTTCACACCAAGCAGCTCCAACTGCTTTGCTGCCAACACCACATGTCCTATCTTATTCCACACTACCCTGCAACCAGCCCCTCTGCCCAGCTGGCTGATAATTAAATTGCTTCTACAAGAATTAAATCCATTAGCTCTGACTTACCTTACTAGGTACTTCTCTTATCTAGACAGTAACAAGTGTTGGGGGGAGGGGGGAAAAAAACCCCTTTCTTTGTCCCCTGAATTCACGATGGCACACACTGCATCTATTTTTATTTCATTTTTCCAGAAAATTAACTAGCAGCAGTTCCCAATCCACCACCCAACCCAACCCCACGTGCCAGCACAGCTTAGGAATCAACTGCACTTTCTTCCCTTCTCCAAGCCAAGCACAATTCATCAAGCCACGAGAGTCCTTTGCTTACCTCTGACACTGACAAAGGCTTCATTAACTAACAGAGTCTCCAGGGACAGTCACAGGGCTCATAAATTCCAGCCTGGATGGATTTCTCCACTCATTTAAAATGGGGTTTGGGTCAATTCTCACTAGAAAAGTGTTATTTATAGAGCCTAAAGCCAACACAGCCATCTCAAATATATGAGGCCTTCATGAGTCGAGCCAGGAACCAGGTAGTAAGCATCAAGTTTCAATAAATTTAATTTTCCATACAATGTAGGAAAGACCACGGACTTGGGAGGTTTTTATTAGTGTTGTCATGTCCCCTCCATGTCGTTTCTCCTGCACTCCCAGGCAGCAGTGAGGTGCAAGCAGATCCCTGACAAACCTTGGCATCTCTGCTCTCAGTCTGGTTATTGCAGCCCCCCAAAAATATAAATAAATAAAAGCACAAACGCACAGAAAACTTCACCAGATTCCACTAATCTCTTGGCAAATCTGAGCTGATATTCTTAGTAAACAAAGCCAAGTCTGGCTCTAACCCAAGCAGGGCTCAGCAGTGGCAGCTCAAAACTTGGCAGTTTTCACTTATTTATGGCTTTCTTCAGAAAGAAGCATCAGGGGTGTGAAATCCAGTAGATGGGAAAAAGAGAAGTTCTCAGAACCCCCTGCAAACCCCCCACGGGAGCTCGGGAAGCCCCCAGCAGAGGTGTGGGGACCCCCAGCCACAGCACCCTGCACTGGTTCTGCTGCACACCGGGCACAGGGGGTGTCCTGAACACCCCCACGTGCAGGGGAGGCAGAGCAGACCTGGAGACCCAGCAGAAACACCCCTGGCTCCTTCCAGCTGGACACCCGGGAGGCAGGCTGGGCATCCCCCCCTGGAGCGACAGCTCTCAGGTTTGTCCCCACCCTGCTGAAGGGTTTTGGGCAATGCCCTGAACCCCAAACTCCTTCCACAGCCCAGTCCCCCCACAGAAAGCTGAGCAGCCCTGCAGGGAGGCTCAGGGAGAGCAGTGAGGATTCCCAGACCAAAGGCACCTTTAGCCACCAGTCCCTGGTGAGACCTTAGGCATCAGTCCTGAGAGGATCTTTCCTTTCCTCCAGGGAAAGCTCTGCCACAGGCCAGCCAGTGGAGATCCTTCCTGGGGGGCTCCTTGGAAACCCCAGCCCCACCTCCCACCACCACAGTGCCCGTCCACACTCATCCCTTAAGATTTTAATTTAGAACACAAAATAAGGCAACTGTTAATGGCAAAAGATGAGAAGGATACAGAAGAAATTTACTTTCTCTAAAGCCAAGAATTGGAAGGAAGTACCCAAATGGAACCAATGAACAATGCAAGTTGTCCTCCAGAGCCAGTGTGGTCAAAAGAGCAGGTTAATAAGGTATTTGATTTTTCAATGTGTTGTATGATAAAAAGCCAACAAATAAATCCATTGTTCCTGACAATGGAGATTTACCCAAAAAGCCTGTTCTATTGACTCATGTCACAGCTAACACTCTCCTCACTGCACCTGCTGGGGATGCTGAGCATTGAGCAGAAATGGGCAGAAGTTGCTAAGTGCTGTTGAGCAGGAGAGCCCAGCACCCCAGGGGTGAAAAGCCCTGGAGTGAATCCCTGTGGCTTGCACAGCTCCAGTGAGAGGTGCCCGTGCCCTGGGAGAAGCAGAGGGCCCCATTTCAGCAGCTAAAAACCACATTGTGCACAAATCCTAGAACAAAAGCATTTCACACTTCCCCTTCCACACGGATCAGTGACAAAGCAAGCGACCAGAGAGCTTGAACAGAAACATTTATCTCCTTCCTAAACCCTTTATTCCACTACAGCAGCTCTCAGCAGCTCTGAGCCTAAACATTAGCAAGCTCACTACAGATGTAAGGCCAATTAGTGCACCTCTGGACAGCAGAAATCTTTGATTTCCACACAGGTCCCACACTGCAAATGATTGCCTTTGTTATTAAGGGAGCAAAGAGCTGCTGCAGCTGCAGCCAAACCCAGCTGTGGGCAGTGAGAGGAGCTGGGCCACCCCAGCTGTGGGCAGTGAGAGGAGCTGGGCCACCCTTGCTGCCCAGGAGGAGCCCAAGGGACTGCAGTGGATGGGCACTGCAGAGGTGCCAGCAGCCCTGTATCCACTCAACTCCATCTCCCTCACAACTCCATCAATCCTGATCAAGGGAAGCAGCCACTGTCTGGAGAGGTGCTTTGCCCGAGACACTCTGAAGGTCAGACCTTGCAGATGGAAAAATCTTCCAGACCCAAGGAGTCCCTGCCCTCAGAGGCAGCAAGCACACACCTCCTCCTTCAGGGAAACGGAGGCAGGCACAGCTGGGAGCTCCCCTGGGTTTGCACTTCAACCTCCACCCCCCAACCTGGCCCGAGGGGGCTTTCAAACATCAGTTTCTCTTGCAAAGATAAAACATGATGCCATTTTACAGAGTTTGTGCAGTGGGTCACCAACCACCCCCCTCGATGCTCTGGCAGCCCCTCTGCACACCACCACTGCTGCACTGCCCACAGCATCCCCTCTGAGGACTCTGACACTAATTAGCAGCAGGGAAAAGTGGCTGTCTCCGTGCTAACTGGTGTCAATATCCATCGACTGAAAGTGACATTATGTGTGAGACCCGATCCTGCTCTGAAGAACCAAGAGATTTCTGGGCAGGTTGTGATGCCAGAATTGGGCTGAGGGCCCCTCCTCATCACACAGTTCTGCAGGAACTCAGCACCTGGGCAAGCCAAGTGCAATAACTAATGGCTAAGAGTTAATAACTCCCTGTGCTCCCCAAGGCAGCACACAGAGCTTCCCTCTGCAGCCTCCTGTGACACTACAGACCTGTCTCCTCCAAGCTCTGTGATAGCAAAATGAAAAGCATCATGCAAGGGCTATGGGTTAGTTCCATTTCTCACCCTCCACTGCTAAAAAAATAATCTAATCTTGCTTGCTCTGACCCCAAAGCTCCCCCACTGGCTTTGTAAATAGCCACTCCTGCTAAGAGAATAAAAGCAGCACTGCCTAAAGTAAATGACTCAAAATGAGTAAAAAAGCCCATGACTGCATCACTTTAAACACCACATGCATGCAAAGACAATAAGCCTTCTTTGGATAGAACACTTATTAGCAGAACACCAGCAGCTCCTGTCTTTATCATTAGCTGTCTTAGCAAGGAGAAGGAGCAGCCCCTGGAAGCCATCAGAGATCATGCAGTTCCAATTTACCTGCAACACTGGAGGTGTGGGCACTGCAGGGTCACCCATTTAAAACCCACCTCGATTACCAAGGGCATTCAGTGCTCCCAGATCAATTGAAAGCAGGCTGTTCCAGTGCAGACTCTTAATTACAATCTATTAGATGTTGTCCAACATCAGAAAAATCTTTCTGCACTTAATACGCTTCATGTACCTTAAAATGAAGCAGAATCACTGTCAAGGTCTGCCAGCAGATCTTCCCTGTAAACATGGTCAGGCTGCAGTTTTAAGAGGGAAAAAATCAAAATCCTATTGAGGAACAGCAGCACCTTAAGGCCCAAACACTGAACACAGCAGGGGAGAGTCAGGGATGGGAGAAATTCAGCAGTGCAACAGCCTCCATGTAGAACAACCTCCAGCTGGGGACCTGCTTCACCCATCCCTGTGCTAGCCACTGGCCAGCAATAAGAGGTTCCAGTTTCTAAGCAGCTCCTGTTTCCCCAGACACAGCCCAGCCCCCCTGCCACACACCCCCGGGTTTGTGCAGGAGGAGCAGGGGGTGCAGAGCCTGTAACCCTGGGGCCAGGAGCAGAGCTGCTGCATCACCCTACCT
>WYEA01016894.1:0-24380 GCA_033558465.1 Alcedo atthis | reverse complement strand
CACCCCCCCCTCCCCGCACCTGATCACCCCCCTCTCCTCAGCTGACACACCCCTCCCCTCACCTAACACACCCCTCCCCTCACCTGACACACCCAGGAACAGCCTGCCACCAGAAGGGACCTCAGCCTTCAGCAGCTGCTGGGGTTTAGTGTTTTTGGTGTTTTTTCTAGAAAAGGCTGCTGTGCAAGGAGGGACACACAGACACACACACACACACCTCAGCACCTGGGTAGAGCTGGCAGGGACTCGAGCTGCTCTGTGAGCAGCACAGCCCAGCCCTGGTGGGTCATGGAGGAGCCATCAGTGTCGTGCTGCCTCTCCCCAAGTGCATGCTTTGTCTTTCTCACTCACTCCTGCAGATTGATGTGCCACTTCTCCATCTGGAAAGCTTGCCATCTAAACAGAATCAGTCAGCCCAGAAAACAAACAAGTTTTTAAGAGTAAAGACTTGCACGTAGCAAGGGGAAAGGAAGATGGATTCCCTCCTATTTTATTAGAAAGGGAGGCAGAAGGACTAATAATAGAAAAAAAAATACTTTGGAGTTACTCTAATAAGCACCTAGGACATCCCTGGTAACAAATCCTTTTTAATATAAGCAGGACCAAAGTAAATATTGGAGAAGTCTCTGTGAATGTGCTGCAGAGCCCAACAGCCATGGCTATAAACTGCCACTAGACACGTGCTGCTGCTCTGGCTCCTCACTGTGCCCTGCCCTTTCTCCTGGCACAGAGGGCACCAGCAGCCCTTCCCTCAGCCCCTAGGGCACACACTCCATGCTGTAAGGCTGTTGCACAAGGTGCTGCTGTCAGTGGGGAGGCCCTGGCCGTGTCACGGGCATCGTTCACACCCCTCACACCCCGTGCAGGGCAGCGACACTTGGCTGAGCCACAACTGAGAAGGGTCGAGCCCCACGCCCCAGGGAAAGCTTGAGGTGCTCTCAGCCCCTCTGCTTTTTGCAGGCCAGTGGCAGAAAGCTGCCTGTAGGGATTCCAGGAATGCTGAAGGTCGAGAAATGAAGCAGAGGGTTTTGCAAGGGCTGGTGCAGAGAGACCCCAGTATCTTCCATCAGAAACTGGCACTGCAGCCAGCCCCTGCCTGCCCGCGGCCGGGTCCCCAGCGCTGCCCTGGCGTTGCCAGGCACAGTTGCTAGGCAGAGGCACATGCAACAGCTCCACAGCAGCTCCAGCACAGGGCAGCCTCCACACAGAAGGCAAGAGGAGAAAACAACACCCTTGGTTTGATAGATACACAGAAATCTCTTGGAATGCTGAACAACCAGTCAACGGGGCTTGGCCAGCCTGCAGACGAACCCCCTCCCTGCTGGGTGCCCCACAGGGGGCAGCTCCTTGCCCTGGGCATCCTGCAACACCAACCCTGGGGGGGGTTCTGCTGAACACTGGGCACTGCTGGACACCAAGGGAGGAGGGTCTGGAAGAGGTGGCAGGAGCCACAGGGAGAGGGAATCACAGCCCCACACCAGAGCAAGCACCAGGCCTGGATTTTGGGCTCTGGGATGAGCCCAACAGCAATGATCTCAGCCAAGCCAGAGCTGCAGGTGTTATCTCCCTGCAGGACTCTCCTCTCTAGCACGAGACCCTGAGGAGCTCTCATCCATCTGCTTGGAACCAAGTATCTTATCCAGAGGACACATCATCAGCCACCTCCAGGACTAGAAGTACAGGATGCTTCTCGAGCACTGATAACTAAGATTAGAATAAAGGTTAGAGTTGTGATGAGTCATTAATACAAAGAGCAAATAAATCAACAAGCACAGAGAGAGCCAGGAACAGGAGCCATCCCTCTGGGCAGCTGCTCAGCACTGCCCTGCAGATCTTCAGCAGACCCCTCTCAGGCAGGTGCACTCCAAAGTGCCTCGTGATGCAGAGCACATCAGACCTCCCCAGCTCTCCAGTGAGGGTTCCCCCCTAACTCATAAACTCCTACCAACTCTTCCATGCCTTTGCTGACAGAGCTCCACTGAGCTGTCTCCTGAAGTTTGTGTTCTGTAGCCCAGAAACTCCAGGTTTTTCCGACTGCTCTTAGTGGCTCTAGATTTTACAAGTTAGGTTTCCAACTAACTACTGTGTGACCTTCACACCTCCAACCAGCCCAAACAACTGGGTGTCCTCACGCCTGCAACAGTCCCACCCCTCGCCAGCAGCCACTCATTAACCACCTAAAGAACAGTCATTACCTCCAAAAGTTCACAGCTGCCTAACTCCCAATGAAACTGGGAATCTTCTGCAGACCATCCATTACTTGAAATCATTTGCTCAGCTTGGAGAGGTAACAGTTATCCCAATATTCAGCCAGAACGGCCTCTTCTCAAGGGATGTAATTTTCTCCCTTCAAAACTTTCTGTTTCAAAATTGTCTCTTAATCAATTTTGACTGCTCCCTTAGCACCACGACTCTCCTCCACAGCCATTGTCAGCATAATAATAACACCAAGCACTCATAGAGCTATTTCCATCTTCAAAGCACTTCACAAGCATTAACCAATTAATGCATATTCTTCCCATGCTGTCCCTGGTTCAATAACAGCCTCGATGGGCTTTGCTGTGACTTCCCTTCATGGCTGCTCAGTCACCCCAGCATCCTTTAATGGAATCCCATTGTCAGTCCCCTTTCTAGTGCTCTGCATCACATTTCTAAGTGAGCCAGAGAATTTCTGCATTCTTCTCTGCTAAGGGGAGAGTGGCTCTGCAATACCACACAAGCTGCTGAAACCAAGAGTTAACCTTCAATAAAAATAACTTCATCCACGTGTTAAGCTATTGTTT
Organism: Alcedo atthis; assembly: GCA_033558465.1. Taxonomy (NCBI): domain Eukaryota; kingdom Metazoa; phylum Chordata; class Aves; order Coraciiformes; family Alcedinidae; genus Alcedo; species Alcedo atthis. The sequence continues at coordinate 21,597 of WYEA01016894.1, read as the reverse complement.
AAGCTAGAACCCGGGAGGCCTCTGCCCTCACAGCAAGGTGTCAGGACAGGCAGCTCCTCTGGGAAACATGTCACCAAACTCACCTGAGTTCTCTTAAGGAGCACGAGCTGCTTTTCCAAAGGATCTTCAGTGAACCAGGCTTACAAATGTGCTTTGATAACCCAGGAATTGCAGAGAGGTGCCTCATAGCCCTTACAACGCACCTGAGTTTGCAGCTAACACCTCCTCTTCTAAACCCCACTGGGCAAGCAGACACTTATTTAGGCATCCAAACATCCGTGCAAATCTTGCCCCAGGAGTCCAAGACTCAATGAAAACGTTCCAAGATGATTCTAAAGTTTCTTAATATTTTGCTTATTTTCTCTCCGCCCGTGTCAAGCAAACAGCAGAGATGTCATTTTTCCCCTCCCCAGGTGCACACACCTGTCAGAATGCCACGGGGCAGGCAGGCTGTGCTGCTGGCTGGGAATCCTGCCACATCAATCTCGGCCATCTCTGGTGTTTGCTGGCTCCCCCAGGTCTGCTGATTCCCCAGCAGCTCAGCTCAGCTCACAGGGGAAATATGAGAAACATTTGTACAAACTCCTGCAAACAGACTCCACTCATAAGCAGTATTTTTACTCGGTCTCATTTATAAAGTGCTAATTATCTCCAAAACAAATTTTTCAATTTGTCTTTCAATTATTTTCCAGTTAAAAGAGTATTTGCATTTAAATGGCTTGTCCACTGTGCTCAAACTCATTTTCATCTCAGGTGTTAGGGCTCCTTTATCTCTCAAAAAAACCCAACCTGAGAGGTGAAAGAAGGTTCAAGGTGAAATCCATCTCACAAATCACAGCCAAGGCCTAACCTGAAGATTTCCTCATGATAAATTTTCATGATTAGTCTCTATTCCCTCAGTTACCAAATCCATCTAATCATAAAAAGACTTAAAAGGAGCTGCAATTTCATTTGCCATTACTAGCTCTGGAACTGTGTGTCCATCTATGAAGTTCAATGCTCCCTCAAGGCCAGGGAGAATGGACCTTGCCCCAGGAGATCTCTGCCCCAGCTACAAATCTCTCTCACTAATCACTCAGCAGACCTCAGTCCTTGGAATTCTCACAATATTAATAATTCCTTTATTACCCTGATGAAGAGCTGACAGCTCAGAGAGAACAATACAACGGGCAGAGCTTCAGAAGAAGTCCGTCCTAAGCTCAGGGGCAGCTGCAAGTTGGATTTTTTTCCCCACATTTCAGTTTCTAGCTCTTCTCTTCCAGTATCACCAGGAACCTGGTTGTGTTTTCATGCATTTCTGAAAGCACTGAAGGGACACAACTCTACCTGCACACTGAGAGTGCTCCGAGATCCTCCCACAAAACCCCCGGCCAGGCATCCGTATTACAACAGCTTGCACTTGTTGTAATTCAAATATGATAATACAAGAGGCAAACAGAAGGCAATTTCCCCTGGGAATTTCTGTTGGGATATAAATCCAATTTTTACTTGATTCCGTTAACAGCACTTTCACTTCCTTCAAGTATTGCTGCACTTGATATTTATTACCTAATGCCTGCTTGTCACCTTGAGCAATCAACGAAAGTCACCAGAACTTGAGAGTACACAGCAAAGTTAACAAACCACACGTGCCCAGGACAGTAACCAGCTACAGAAGGTTTCCAGCACGTTATCTGTGCAAAAAGCAAAGCTTTTCAATTATATGGAAATTTTCAGTCCCTTTATGCAAGAATTTCACCCACACAGTAAAAACCAAACTTCTTCACTGAGAACTCTCTGCTCTGTTCTCCCAGTAACCGTCCCTCTGTCCAAACCCTGCAGCTGAGGGATGCTCTGACAGTACAGAGCCAGGCCTGCTGTTTGCTCTCACCCCTCCAGAGAGATGCTTGCCTGGCACCAGCCTGCCACGAGCTGTACACAGATATTCCCACTGGCTGCAGGGTATCCAGCTCCTAGGAAAAGTCTAAGGCATTTCCATAACTATCTGTATCTTGTGATCTCCATCTCTGCATAATTAACAAAGAAACTCAGAACTTATTTCCATCACCATTATGTTGTATTATTTCGGGTTTTTTTCACCTCCTCCATTCATTTCAAACCTCATTTTCACCCTTAGACATATTCTATTTAATCTTAGTTTTCAATCCCAAAAGCAGATCAATACCTTTCTTCTCCCATCTACATAGCCCTCAATCAGACAGTTAACAAGGGGTGAATTGCATCGACTTGTAGGTTCAAATAGGGTATTTTTTTGTGAAGTGTCATTTTCTAACTGCACTCATGGAAAAGGAGGGAGAAAAACTCCTCATTATAGCCCTGCCTGGTAAGATTCCTCAGGAAAAAAAAAAAAAGTCATCATTTGATCTCTAATTTAAGACTGTCAGAGCACTTAGTGGGAACAAGGGACAGACCCTCCCATAAACCATTATTTTCTGGAGCACCCCAAATGCAGTGAAATGAGCTTGTGCTTAGTGTATTTCTGTCAGTTAGGAGCTGCTGAACTGAAGAGGTGACAACAGCACAGGCCTCACGGGGCTGTTTTGTGCATGTCAAATCCTGCCAGGGCGAAGACACCAGCACCATGTGCTGCTGGAAGAGACAACCTGCTCTAGGAGACACCCAAGAGCAGACAGAGGATCCATCCTCACCATGAACACCTCAGAAGTGCAGTCAGAGCCACGAGGGCTTCCCGGGCCTTCAGCAGGGTATTGCTGACAGACAGCACAGGACCATTCCACACACTGCTCCCCCAGCACCACTGCCTCAGAGCACCCGACCAGAGGGCAGGAATTCCAACACAGCTGGTTCAGCACCCTCTGGGGAGCTGTGATTTGCACAGCCCTGCCCTGGAGCCCTCAGGAAAGGGAGCAAAGTGCCAAGGGGTCAGTGTGCCAAGGACAGAGCATCCCTTTGGATCATCCCAGAGCTGCTGCCTGTGGGGCTGTGTTAAATAGCAGCAAAGTCACACTGCCAGGGACAAATTCCCTACCCCTCAAAGGTTTGTTCTTTCAGCAGGTGGACATGACTTTAATATGAACCAAGTCCTTCTCCAAGTGGTGCTTAACTTAAATGAAAACATCCCAGGGTGGCTGCTGACAGATGCCCAGTGTCCACAGTCAGTGCCTAACCTTTCCCTAATGGAGACAGCACAACAATAGAGGGATATAAACAATATGCTGCACGATGCAAGCAGCATCTCTGCAAATGGCAGCAGCTTTGGAACAGCACCAGGCTTCATTATCCTTCTGAGGAAGGAGATTTCCTTTCTGGGAGGAAATCTATTTTTTATATCATTATTCTGTGTATCAGATGGGAAAGGAAGATTCGATTGTGCCTTTGTTACACCAAAAAATAAGCTTCCATTTTCTGTTCCTCCAACTTGGTTTTAACTGTTCACCAACATCAGACCAAGTGTCTGGCTAACAAAGGAGCAGATCCTCCTTTGCTGCAGCACTGAGGAAAGAATCCTACTGATGAGAATGGAGTCCCAGAAACATGGAGGCAGGCCTGGAGAACAGAATGAGACCCAGGCCATCCTCACGTTCCCAAGCTGCAATCCCAGCTGTTCTGAATGAGGCTGCAGTTGCTAACTGCTCATTCCAGGCAGGAGACCAGAGGGAATCCCCTTGACTGGATCTCCAGGGTTTTGGGCACCCTGGTACCAGCAGCAGCGTGCTGGGGATCACCAGCAGCACCTCAGTTCCCACTGCAGCAAACTTGCTGCCAATAAAAACTCAATTCAGATATTTTTTTTTTTGCCATTAACACTTCTTGAAGTTCAGCAGCACACACAGACAGCTTTCACCTCAAAGTCATTCACAATTAATCCCAAATCATGTATGAAATGCTTGAACTGACTCCACGCAATCAAGGGAGAGCACCAAGAGCACAAAGCCCGGGTAGCTAATCAACGCAGAGCAATTTGTATCTGCTGAAGGCTGCTCACAAACATCCCAACACCACCCTGCAGAATACATCTGTAAATCATTGCAGGATTCTGCAGATTCTCCCATTTTCCAGACAGGGAAGCGAAGCAGGATGACTGAGGCTCACACTCTCAAGGATGTGGAAGTGCCCCCAGCCATGGAAATCAGCAAGGACTGGGTTTAATGACTTCTGCAAGGAGCAGGAGAGCATTGAACCAGAAAACCCCAGTGGGGGCTCGTTGTCTAGCTGGGATGAACTCCTCCTCTTGCCTATTCCAGTCCTTCCTGCACCTCTGAACACAACTGGTGCTGGCACTACCCAGGCTGCAGATGTGTTCTGGGGAGAGTGCTGGGGCTTCATCCCCCTGAGCTAGCAGCTGAGAAGAAATTCCTGACACTGAAGGAAATGCAGGTGGCACCACAGCAGGTGGATGACACCCAAATAAAACCATTTCATCAGAACAGGAGACTTAACATTCCAGAGAGCTAATGCGAGCCAAAGGGCAAGGGAACCAATCTTCTCTTCCCTTTGTTTTAAAATGTTCTGGATAAAGATACCTTTATTTGATATTCATTGTTGTTTTATCTGCCTTGAAAAGGGAACTGTAGACATTTTGATAAATGGATTGAGAAATTGTTCTGTTTCAGTGAAACTGTAAAACACCTTCCCCTGCTGTAGCACGGGGAGAGCTCAGACCCCCTCTGCAGGGACAGCAGCTGAAGCCACAGCCTGGCTCTGCTGGGCCCTGCTCAGTGACACAGGGCTGAGGAATCCAGTCTGTTCCTAGGCTGCCTGCTCTGGGCAAAGCCTTTCTGCAGCTGCCTCTGCCTCCTCCCTGCCCTGCCCTTCCAGACAAGGGTCCTGGGCACAGCCAGTGTCTTTTACACAACTACCACGTGTTGCACAAGTGTTTCTCCTACTCCCTTCCTTTCACCCTCCAAATACCTGATCCCCCAGCCCGGGCCAGCAGTGCATTTGCAGGTAGATTCCTGCAGCCAATGATGGGGAAGGGTTTTTAATTACACCCCTATCAGACATCTCCCTGGCAACCAAAGCTGCTGGAGGCCTCCCCGTTGCAAGACCCTTCTCCTCTCCCAGAGAAAGGCAGAGATCATTAGACCTCCCTACTCCACAGTTATTCTGACCTCTCAGAAATGAGTGGCAGCAGCAGGACTGTGACAGTGCCCAGTCCAATCCCCATTCAGCAGGTAAGTGGTGGGCACACAATAAACAGGCAGTTTTTTTACTCCAGCAGTGATGCCTGTACCTCTTAAGGACAGAAAATTGCTGCAACCATTACTGCAAGGGACTGAATCACAGAGCACCCCTGACACTGGGAAGAATGAACAGATACTGTTCACTATGAAGCCACATGAATAATGGGAGGAGGAACAACAAAAACAACCCAAACCCCCACACCTCTTCCACTCTGATGCAAGGCAGATATTACAGTCATTTCAGCAAACCCCTGGAGCACAGGAGTGTTTAACAGCAGCTGCAGGGGGAGGAAGAATTATTCTTCACTTGCTCCTCTACCCTCACCCTTCCCTCCCCATCACTACAGGCACAGCTCCACGAAGGAGTCTGCTGAACTGGGATGTTCCTCACTGAGAACTCCCAGGCACACAGCAGGGTGAAGAGATGAGAGCACACACTACCCTCCAACCAGCCCTGAGGGCCACGTGGTAGCTCAGCCTCATACAGAGAGGCACATGAAGGATCTGACCCTGTTTCCATCCACCTGAGGATCACTTGTTACCTCCCTGGGAATGGCTGAAAAGCTGTGGATCACAAATCCTCTCCCAGACACAAGGGCAAGGAGGCAGGGCCAGCAACACCAGGCTTTGTGTTCCCAACCTGAGGGCCAAGGAGCCAGCCTGACCCCAAGCAAGAGACAAGTTGAACAGCTGCAACCTGGAAGGTTTTCCATAAATTACTCATTTCCAGTAAAAGGCAACAGCAAAATATGAATGTGAATGAGCCCAGGGAACCATTCCTTCCATTTAGCCCTGATGCCCTCACTGCTCCAGCAATAGCAGGATGCAGATCAAAACAATATGCTCAGGTACTGCCATCAAATACTCTAGCTTCATCATCTGCCACAGGCAGGCTGGTGACTGTTCACTTCCCTCTCACCTATAAAAAAAACCCAAACCCTAGTATCTACCATTTCAGAGAGTTAATATCTCACACTCTTCAAATTACAGTCAAATCACTGAGTATTTCACACTGAAATTCCTTCCCTGGCAGGGTAAGTGTCCCTGAATCACTCTTCATCCTGTGGAGATTTAAGACAACAGACCAAAATAAAAGGATGATTTATGACATAAATATGTACACATACATCAAAATTCACAAACAGCTTCTCTCTTCTCCACACTCCAGAGGAAGCCTGCCAAAGAAACTATTTTCCATCAAGAAAAAGGAGAAATTTCAATGGAGTTAAATGGATCAGCCCGTGTGTCTTTTTTCCATCACCCAGTACAAAAGGAGATGCTGGCTAGTAAACAGTGAGTAAATCATGGCACCAAGACCCCTTGTGCAACAGGCCCTCAGGAGAAGCTGCCCATGTCTGTAGGCACACCCAGACACAGGGAGCCAGCATGTACCCCCACTGCAGCTTCTGGTGCTGCTGCTCTGCCAGAGGCCACGCCAGGCTTGTTCCCAGCAGCTGACAACCCACAGGTACCACCTCGGAGCCATCACACACTGCACAGGGCAGTCACCCAGCAGCCAGGATGAACTGGGGGCCCTCCACTAGCTTAGAGCACCTCCAGATCATTTTTGCCCTGTTGAAAGCACAGGGGGAAGCACCCAGAGCATCTTCTCCAGCACACAACCAGCAGCAGAGGGAAGCACCCGCCCTGTGCCATCTTCCAGGAGGGCATCACTGGGCAGCAGGGGCACTGCCAGGGCTGGGCTGCCAGGGCACGAGGAGCTTTTCTTCCCCCTTTTCAGACGGCCAGAAGTGCTCCCTGCTCGTCCCACACACACGGCTCTGCTGCCACACCATGGGTGCTCTGGGTTACTGCTGCAGCACAGACCCCGGAGCAGCCGAGCTCAGAACCTGAAGTCTCTCCACGAGTCTCTCCTACAGAGCTCTGCCGTTTGCCCAGCGAAGGTACCAGAAGTCCAGAAACCTTACTTGGTGGGATTTTACCCTGCAGACCCTGCAAAGGGGGGGTGCATCACTCTGAGGACCTTCACTGCCTCCTGGAGATCCAGCAGCAAGCCACTGACTTGAGTTGGTGCCTTGCCTTGACAAAAAGATCACGGCTGGGATTTCAGAATGCATTAAAAAAGAGGAGCTCCTGACCAATGCCTCTAGCTCGGATGCAAATGAAAAGCATCTGAGGTCTAAAGGCTTTTGCAGATCTGCTCACAAAGAAAAATCCAGAGCACCAAGGTCTGGGTGAAGGCTGCAGAAGAGCCAGCACTCTGCATGCAGAGAGAGGGGAGTGAGGGGCCTGAGAAGAAAGGATGGTACACACTGCACAAGCAGGTGCAGAGAGATGCCTGGGAGATCAGTATGAACAAACCAGAGAGCTCAGAGAAAGAGCTGTACACCCCTGGCAGTAAATCGTGTGCTGAGCTACCTCTCCATTGGTCTGTGTCTCAGAACAGCACAACAGAAGCTGCTGGAATGGTTCTCCTGGGTACAGGCTAAGTGCTCCTGCTAATGAAAGGAAAAATACTCCCCAACATTCATGTTCAGCCTTCATCAGAACTTGTAGGTTGGTTGGGTGCATTTTCACCCTTCCCTAACAGGTACTTCCAGTTAGCAAAACTCTTCAGGACCACTGCAGAGTTAACACTGACTGATCTCCTTAGTGCAAACCCACCTTACATCAAACCAGTGCTGCACTCGGGGAACAAAGTTTTCCAGAACACAAGCAGCTTTCGTGCACCTCAGCACACACACAGCCACCCTCCAGCACAAGCCTAATGCTCCTCAGGAACTCTTGGAAATGGGAGCACTGCACAGTGCTGAAGACAACACCACCAAACACTCGGCTCTCCCACCCTCACCCCTCCCACACACACACACACACACACACACAAGGACAGTCCCTAAATATTTGTGTTTGTGACAGAAATAAACACCAGTCCTTAGATATGCTTTTGCTACAAGGGCAGTGGCAGAAACTAGGGAGGAGGCATAAGCAAACTCCCCCCACATTCAAGTCTTCTGCTATTTTCCAAGTGAATAAACAGCTATTTCACCATAAAAAAAGGAAAAGAAAATAAAAAGATGATGATACTGAGGCTAAAGAGCTCATGTATAAGAGGAGATAATGAACATGAAAGGCAGAGAATAAGAGAAAAGTGCTTCCATCTTCATATAAGGCGTCCTAAATCTTATTTATCAGCTATGGGCAAACACCAGGGCTGTGACACAGTGAGTTAAGATGCAAGGGAAAGGCAGAAAGGGAACCTGTGAAGGCATTTTTCACAGTCATCTTGCACACCTCACAGCAACTGTGCACACATGCTCTGCCCCACTGGAGAAGGGCACTGAGATCCCCTAAACCCCCTTTTTCTTACCCCCATTCTGCCTTCACGTTGTTGCTCCCAACGGGTCCAAAGGGCAACTCTCGTACCAAGGTGGGCAGAAAGCACACTGCCCTGGGGGGCATGTGCTGACCCCCGTGTGCACACAGCATCCTCCCCACGGCTCCCTTCACCTGAGGAGCAGGGAGAAAAAGGCTCCTAAAGTTGGCAGCTTTCTCCACGGCACTTACCAGTCACGGAGACAGCCAGCAGCCCCACGGAGAGCAGCAGCAGCCGGCTCCACGAGCTCCCTCCCAGCGACATCAGAGCCAAGATCCCCAGTCCTCCCCAGCTCCTTCCAAAGCCGCAGCTGCATCCCGGCTTGTCCCATCCCAAGGAAGGTTGCATGTCAAAGGGCAGCAGGAACGGGGCGTGCTGGGGGCTGGTGGTGGTTGGGTTTTTCCCCCCTTCTTCCCCTTTGTGATTGGGATAGTCCTCGGCTCGGCTGGATGAAGAGGAGAAAGGAAAGAGGGGGGAAAAAAAGCAGGTCAGGCTTGTGAATTTTTGGGTTTTTTTCAGCCCAGAAAAAAAAAAAAAAAATCCCACCGCATGGAAGGCTCTGAGCTTCTGCAGCTGGAATGAACCAAGTGTGGCAGCAGCTCGGGGAGAGGAGAGGCAAGGAAAGGAGAGGAGAGGAGAGGAGAGGAGAGGAGGGCTGGCTCGTCCCTCCCGGTGGCTGTCTCAGCGCCAGCTCCTCGGCAGCAGCAGCACACAGTCCCCAGGGATTTATACTTTTTTATTAGCCAGTTGATTAATCATTTCCCATATATTTGTTCTTCAGTACAAGCCGAGGAGAGGGTGCTGTGGCGAGGGGCTGCCGTGCAGCCATCCAACAGACCTGCCTCAGCTTTGCCTTCTCAGCCCAGCACCGTCCTCCCACCGGCGCCCACCCCACACCAACCAACAAGCCGCTCATTATGCTTCAGCCCGCTATTTATTTTTCATACACGCTCCAGGTTTCTCGTCCAGGACCGAGTCCTGCAGCCCCCCATCTTGCGGGGAGCAGAGGATGCTGTCGCCCAGCTCTGTGCTGTGGAGACATCTGCCAGAGCCACGCAGCCCCCGAACCCCCCACCCCTTCTCCCAGCCTCTGTAAACAACTTGATGATATTGACACAATTTTTGTGATGAGGCGAATTTCGATACAAACAGAAGAGATCGGGGAAGAGCCACCCACCCGCCTCCCTCCCTGCCAGCCTGGCTGCTTCTCCTCAGCACACAGCCCAGCAACACCCTGGAGCTGCTGGGACCGCTTCCGAAGGGATGGTGGAGATGGAAAAGCTGCTGCTGCCCCTTGCCAGGGCTGGCGAGGGTGGCATTTCTCCACCACCACCCCCTTTTGTTTTCTCACATCTATTTGTACGTTCGTCCCCGGAGCTGCTGCAAGATGGGGAGAAAATGCGGTCGGTGAAGGAACTTCATTATCCTCCTCATGATGCTCAGCTCTACGGACAAGAAAAATACCTCGAACGTGACACCGAGGCTTAAAGGGAGCAAAGAAAAAAAAAAAAAGACATCCTCGAATATCCTCCCCCCTTCCCGACAAGAACCTACTTCTACGATTGCCTCTCGGTGCGACAGCCCCGGAGCAGCCCCTCTCCCGATCGCGCCGGTGCTGCCTGCGGAGAGGGGGGGTGTTTGCCAGACCCAGGCTCCCCCTCTCCAGCCCTACCCCTCCGGTTTTTCCCTTCTGCCGCCCGCCCCCCCTGCCCCCGGAGGATGCCGAGGCGGGAGGAGGCAGGGAGCCCCGCAGCCGGGCGGGCTGGGGTCGGGGCTCCGGTACCCCCGGCTAGAGAACTCGCCTCCCATCCCCCTGCCTCGGTGTTTTGCATTTGCTGCAGTTTCTTGCTGCAAAACCCCCTTCTTCGGTCTTGTTCCGGTTGCCTTGAATGAGCTTATTTGACAGCTAAAAAACAAATTATATCGAGGGCTTGCAAATCTGTCCCTCCACCCTCAAATCAATCCCCTTTCTCACTCCCTTTCCCTGGGTCCCCTCTGCATTTCAATCCCTCCGCTGCCTACACCGTGAAGCGATGCCAAGAGCCAAGGCAACCAGGGCTGTTCCATGAAAGAGTGGCTTTATGTCTGTTTAAACTGCAGTATCCTCTTCCAACAGACCTTATTGTGGAAAGGCACAGATCCAAGGAGGAAAGGAGCAGAGAACAGGGTACCACACTGCACAGCTCCACACGCTGCCTCTCCCCGACGCAGCTCTTCACCCCACAGAGTCCCCCCGGCCCCAAATCCCACCCAGCTGAAGATGTGAGTCGGGTGCTGGGCAGCAGCAGGGCACGGGCTGAGCCAAAGTCAGCCAGCCCTGCACCAGGAACAATCCACAGGCATAATAAAGTCTTTGAGGAGACACAATCCCACTTTATTCCCAGTTAAAAACGTAAAATCTATTCCAAATCAAGGGGTTCCTACCAACCAAGTTTCCTTCCCCAAAGCACTCTGGTTTAGGGTTTAACTCAAAAAAACCCCACGGAGTTTATCTGAGAGTGGATGCAGCAGCAATGACCTGCCCTGCCTCCCTTCTCTGCACCCATCCTGGGCAAGGCTCTGTTATCAGCCCCTCTAGCCCCTCCACTCACCCTGCTCCTCACTGCAACACCCCCCATGCCAGAGAAGCCCGAGTGTGTGTGAGCAGCAGCCCGTGCCCTGCTCTGCACTGCCACCCGCAGACACTCCGCTGCCCTCCACACGCTCTGCAGGTATGTAGCCGTGGTTTTTTTTATTCCGTTTATCACACGGCCCCTCATCCTCCCCCTGCCGAAACAGCGCGACCCGGCTTGGGGCTCCTCCAATAAACGGCAGTGCGAGCAACACCCCCGAGTTCCCGTGTCATCCACGGAGCAGAGAGCAAATCCTTGCTACGAACCAAATCCTCACAACTTTCCCCGAGGAAACGCACACCAAGGACACAAACAGGGCCAAAACAAACACGGCTTCCCCCTCTATTTCTGACACAAAGCCACATCCATGGGGCTCTTCTCTTTCTCTGTCCCACGTGCATCAGGCTCCAGAGAGCGCAGACAGGACTGGCTCACAACACAACTCCAGAAGGCATTCCCACCACGAGCACTGACACGTTCCCCACAATTTTAAGTACCACAATTACTCATTTTGTGTAGAGGGGGGGGAAAAAACCCAAAGCATCTCGCAAAATACCACACGATTTATTTCATTTATTCCTCCTTAACCAGATATTATCACTACTGGGGGGAAAAGAGCATCTATCGAGGCATAACCACGAGTTAAGAGATAGCTATGAATAATATCTCTATTAGCAAAGAACTGCAGTCACTATTTAACTCAAATGACAGGAGAGTTGAGTTCTGGATTATCAGAAAGGAGATAAGTCCAGAGCCGAGATCTCCGTGTCGAGCGTAACGATTTCAGCTGTAGAGAATTCAACACACAGCTGTTGCATCTGAAGGTGGGCATGAATCTTTTACATTTAAAAACTACTCGCTCGTATTTTCACCCCTCAAACGAGTTTGAGAGCCCAGCCCCCCAAAACACCACAGCAGCAGGTGTTGAGAAGAAACGGTCCCCAGAACAAACTCCTACAGCCCCCAGAGCAGACGTGGCGCGGGGGCAGCGGGGCCGCCGGCCTGGCTAAGCTGGGTGGGCACAAGGCAGCAGCCAAGCCTCAGCTATGGAGAGACGAGACAAAAATGAGTCCCAGCTCCTGGTGGACTTGTGCAGAGCGCTGTGGGGGGGAGATGGAGAGGGGGCTGAGAGGAGTTTCAGACACACGAACTCCTCACACAGCGAGTGCTGCTCTAGCGGGGCCTGAGGCAGGGCTGCGGCAAGCCAGGAGGGAAGGCTGATGCAGCCAGGAGGGAATCCTGACACGGGACACCCCTTCTGGCTGCTCTGCTTCCCCACACCAAGCCGCTGCTCTTCCTCTGTGTCTGTGTCGGGCTGAGGGCAGGAGGAGGGAGGAAGCCCCAAGGGACAGGCCCCCGAGCATTCCATGGGGCTCAGCGAGCAGCAGGGACGTGGAGCTCGGGCACAGGAGGGCAGGGCAGCCCAGTGCCGAGGGCTGGAGCGTTTACAGCCATGCCAGACCAGGCTCCGGGCTGCCAAGGGCCAGGACGCTGCCCACTGGGCTCCAGCAGCAGGCCTGGAAGTGGCAGTTGCAGCTGTTGCTCCCCTGGCAGGTGCCAGGGCCTGGGCTGCCACGACAGCCATGCCTCAGCACACAGCGGCCCCTTCCAGCAGCCCGTTCCCAGCTGCATAGGGGCTCAAAGAAGCTCCCCGACATGAAAAAGGCTTTTGCTCCAGCAGAGACACCCGAGAGCCCTTTCCCCAGGCATATCTGGATCCACGATGCCACAGCCCAGGACGACTTGGACAAGGTCTGCTACGAGATCTGGAAACGGATTCAACGGCTGTCTGAAGAGCTGCAGCACCCGCTGCTGCAGCAGATCCTCTGCCCGGAGCTCTGCAGGACCCCCTGGGCAGACACCAGCACCTCCAGCAGCACGTAAGTCCTCCCGAGGCCCTGGGGAAGGAGCCTGCCGCTGCTTTCCTTCCCACACCTTTCTGAACTAGGCTTGTTAACCTGTGTAATGAGGCCCAGGGAGCGTCAACTGCCGTCTGACAGCCTCCTCATCGGGAAAATTAGCCCCACTTTTTTCCACTATAACCAATTTTCTCTGGAAAAAGTGTGTCCCGTGAAATCTGACTACTTCAAAATCTGAAGCACCATAAGCAGCTGCTGCATTCGCTTCCCCACAACATTTAAAGAAAAACAACCACACACATCAAAATATTTACAGGAAGAAGTGAAAGCAGCATTCAAAGGAGCAAAATCGAAAATTAAAGTGTTATAAGGAAGCTACTGTAAACAGCTGATCTTTACAAAGAAAAGCTGAATTTAGCACAGAAAAAATTACGCCAAATCATGTTTTCACAGGACAAGTAACAGTAAGAGGGAGGCATGCTCTTCAGATTAATGGGATAATATCTACTGTATGCTCCTACAACAGCAAAAGTAAAATGCATAAATCCAGCTAGCAATCAGCAACCATTAGCACACATCCCGTTCTTAAAGGCCAAATAAAGGTGGCCAACAACAGGGTGTAAACGGCTCTATCATCTTTTAAAAAGGCTGACTCCACAGCTGAGGAAATAGATCGTTTCACAGCAGAAGACACAAAGGCACAGAAGGGGAATAGCCAACACTGTGCCAGGTAGGCAGCTAGGAACTGCATTTTTTAGTCCTGCCTCTTTTCCTTCCTTCTCCGTCTCCTAAATAAGCCACAACTGAGTCTCCAGAATAAATGCAGGAAGAGAGAACCCATGTAAATCAGAAGCCCAAAGGGTCACCTATAATGGTACATTAAATTACACAGCTGCAACACCTTTACAATTGGCACATGCTCAGCCACCTAGTTTGGTCCTGCCCGTTGCCAAGAAGTCCTGGGCAAGGAGGCATCCCACAAAGCAGTGACCTAGGAGTTCAGCTTTCTGCCCCATGTGTGAACATTTCATTTGACCCTTGGAGGAATACAGCCCTGGTCTTCAGCACAGTCCCCTGGCACCAGCACAGCCTAATCCCCATGACTTCCAGCCCACCCAGCCTGCAATCCCCCTGCAGTTGCTACTGCAACTGGGCAGAGACAGCAGCTCAAAGCAGGTTTCTTTTGGCTGCTTTCCTGGGAGTTGTGAGCTGCAGGGCCCCTGTGATGAAGGCAGCAGGCAAGGCACAAGCACCAGGACCCGAGACACTCAGCAACTTCAGTTTAGATGAAATTGGAAAGAGATCAAGGTCCAGTGGCTACAGAGCTACCCTTGGGTTCAGAATAATGATCCCCTGCACACTGCTCATCTCCTGATCTCCTAGTTACCTCTGGCAACTCATCTGGCCACTCTGCTCAGCATCATTTTCCTGTAATTAGCCACCAGGCTCTTAGGCCAGAAGCACCTCTGCACACACACTTGTAGCCCAGGATGTTCTCATCAGCTGCTCAGAGACCCCAGAGACACAGAATCCTCCACCAACAGCCTTACTGGAGTGCTACAGGCAGATCACAGAGTTCAAAGGGCTGCTTCTGAATGGGAGCAGCTCAAATGACACAGCCCTAAATCAGGTTTCTGCCTCTGAGGGAGAAGTTTCCAGACCCTTGGCTACCTCTATTGCTCCTGAAAGACTCCAGAGACAATGTCAGATAATTCAGTATATACCAACTGCCAGTAAAGGTGTTACCCCGTTGTTAGCCACAGACTACAGCACCTTGGCTCAACTTAATCCTTCATTATTTTTTCAAATATTCAACTTACACTTTAAAATGACCAAACTAGCAATCTGAGTATCTGCAATCTTTTGAACAAGCAAATGTCACCTTCCTGATTTTGCTCTGAAGTATCTGATACAGGAAAGCAAGTTATTGAGAACACCCAGATCAGGTGGTGACAGGAAGAACCTCGTGTTGAGGACATCACTGTTTACCAAGAAAAAGTTGCAGAATCAGGACTGCAGCCTGAGACAGGAATCCCACTTATAGATGGGGCAGAAACTTATAAGAAACAAGCTGTACTCAGAAATAGCCTAATAATTTTCTATTTCCATATCCACGGAATAAATGTGTTGATGTTTTTGTTAGAGAACATCCATGTTCTTTAAAAAACAGGGAAGCAGCATCCTGCTGATTATAGTGATCCTATGATTAGAGATAATTAGATACACTTACAATTTAAAACTTCCTAATTTTAGCTGTTTATGACCCATATATGTATCTATACAGTGTGTGCACAGAGCACGAGTCTTTCCCTCAAGCTAAGAAGAGTAAATGATAGTATATTAAATTATTGAGCATAGCTGGATGTAAAAGAGCAAACTGGAATTTCAATCTGTGTTTTTAGTAGGTAACCACAATAGGCACTAATTGGTATTTTGAGCAAGCCACCATTGTAGGCATTTAGGTGGGCCTTAGAACACACAACTGCTCAGCATTCCCCCTGTAAGGTCTAGGGTCCCTCAGTTATTCTTGGATAAATGCTACACATTAAGATTTTTTTTCCCCTTTTATGTGGTCCTTTGGAGAAAGACAGTGTCAAAGATGAAATTCTGGTTCAGAAGGAATAAGTGACTCTTACAGAGAACACTAACGAGACAAACAAGATCTAGAGGGAGCCCAGAGCAGTAGCTCAGTGTTCAGTCCAACATCCTTTAACAGCAGCAATGTTCCTCTCCCTCACAGCACCAACCTGCTGGATGAACCAGAGCACCTGGAAAGCATTTACAAAGCAGTGGCTGCCAACAGAGAGAGGGAGATGAAATTAAAAGCTCTTTGTGATGCTCAGCTTTCTGCTAAATCCAGCATCCCCAGCCTTCTGTATTCAGCAAAACCCCCCCGCAGCTCCAGGGGGCTGGAGGCTGGCAGCGTGGCAGGCATCCACAGCACAGAGGTGCCAGCCCCACTGCAACACCCAGACCCTGCCAAAGCTGCCAGCACCCCAGGACTGCCTGAAGACCCCAAAGCGAGGAGGGAGCCGAGCAGCAGTTTCAGCAGTGGCCAGGGCAGCACGGCTCTGTTCCCAGCAGCACAGTGGGAAGCCACGGGCCAGCAGCAGCAGCCCCAACCTCTCGCCACAGTTTGGCCCAAAGCTGATGCCAGTGCAGCCACAAAGAACCCAGGTATGGATCTCTGCAGTCGTCCCCCGGATTAGCGAAGAGAACACACGTCTGTTCACATCCTGAACCTTGTTTTGTTTTACAGCACCTACTGCAACACAAGATAGAAAAGATGTGAAATACAACCCGAGAACATCAGGCTTTTCTGCTGCTCCAGTGAGCACTGCACTGCATCAGCCAGTGTGGCAGAGCACGAGCTTCCCTCCACTCCCCTTCTTCCCCAACCCTGTCAACGTGCCACAGTTCCAGGTAAGGTGAAAGAGCCACGCTTGGTGGGGGAGGAGAGCCCCCCAGGCCTACACTGGTGTGGGCTGCCCCAGCTGGGGGCAGAGTGGGAACCCAGCTTGCTCTGCTCAGAGAGGAGTGCCAGGGAGTGGCCTGGGGTCACCAGCAAAGCTTTTACAGCACAGCTAACACCATCCTGAGATGGCTCTGGTGGGAGCACAGGCTGACACCTTACTGACATGGAAACTGAATGTTGGCCCCTCTCAGCATTACTTAGTTTCCATTTGTACATTGTATTTACAAACCCCCTCACCCTCTATTTACAAACCCCTGGACACACTCATCACAAACGTTTCCTGCCATTGGCCAGTTCCCAGGCTGGGATCCTGCTTCCTTGGTCCAGGGAAACAGGACTGTGCCACAGTAAAGAGGCCAGCTAACATCAGGAAGATGCTCAGTGCTGAAGTTGGAAGAAACAGCAGAATGGACAGTGGGAAACAAAGGAGACAAAGAGAATCCTTCTGAAGCTAAGAAATACACTTACCTCAACCTGATTTGAGTATAACATTCCCCTAAAACATTGACACAAAACTAATTAATGGGCACTACTAATGACTGGGCCAATTCAGACTGTTTTAACCCCATGTGCTTAACAGGGTCCCTATCTTCAGAGAGCCAGGATCCCATACCAGCAAGTGCTGCACCCCCCCCTCGAATGCTACCCTAGACAGGTACGTTTCAATGGTTATGAATATGCTTTAATTTGCAGAACACAGATGCTAAGCACCATAGATTAGTCAGAGCAATTTGTCATGTGCCAAGACTGACACTGTTGCCATCACAAAAACAGATCTGGGGACAAGATGCTGAGCTGGTTTGAGGCAATACCCTGTGCTAGAGCACTGGGTGCTGCAAGGAGCTCCAGAGATGACCTTGGGCTTCTGGCAGCAAACATTCATTGCTCATGCTCTGGTTTTGTATGCAACTGGGAAAGACCACTGTGTGTGTCTGAGAAGAGTATTTTCAGCAACTCCAGTTGCCATGTCTGGGGTTACTGCCTTGCCCACAGTTCTGCTGGGATTAATTCTATGTGTGCTGTTTCTTTCCTTCCTCCCCAGGTGGCTCTGTACAGCCCACAGCAGTTTTTCCAGCCACCTTACACTCCAGAGCTGAACTACCCAGTCCCAGTTCAGCCTGCTTACCTGTACCAGCAGGTGATCCCAGCTACACTGCCCAGGAACATGCAGGATCTACCCCCACTGGCAGGCAGTGGGATCCAGGACCCATTTTCTCCAGGCTATGGGTATACAGACATGCTTTCTGCTTTTCTCAGGGCAAGTTTTTTAGTTGCAGTAAACCTGCACAGAGCTAAAGATGTAACTGGATTTCCCACTTACATTCTCACTGAATTCCACAGCTGAACAGAAGACAAGTTTCACTGCAAGGTTTAAACTCTAAAATCACTTTGGTACAAACCCAGAGTAATTCATTTTGGGTGAAGGTGAAATCCTGTGCTATAGGAGATGCCACCTGCAACTTCCAATCAATATTATGGATGAAAAGCATAAACACACTAACTCAACAAAAAGGAAGTGCCTCAACATGATAGAAACCAAAATACTGGGACACTGTCAGAATGAAATTAAAAGATTGGTTTGGGTACCTTTTCCTAATAATTAAAAATCAATTGATGGGATTCACGGAATAATTAAAAAAATAATGGGATAAACTGGAATACCACACACTATGGATCACTCTCCTAGAACCCATATTCCACACTAAAACAACCAGATAAATGCTTGGAAGAGCTCCATTGTTAGGCAGAAAGAGAAACACTTGCACAGTTCCATGCAACCCCCTGACACTTCACTGTATTTCTGTTCCTGTTTCAGGTTTAGCTCCAGAGCTGGAGGAGCTGGGGCAGCCAACCTGGACTGCTTTTCCATCAACAGCTACATGAAATTTTAAGCAAACCCAGTTTTTCTATCTTACTATTCACAACACACCTGCTATAATACACACAATAAAAAATGTTTTATTTGTAACCCATTCCCGGGCTGCTTGGAATTGAGTTTGGTGCAGTAAAGGTGGTTGGTAGCAAAGAGTCTTGGCCACAGATTTCAGTGATAGTAACTTCAGTGTTTATTCAAAGTGAGATTAACAGGAACAGATTTCATAGCTGGGTGGTGCAGCTCAGCTCCATGCATGACATGTTCCTGCCTTAATACCTCAAACTCTAATGCTAATCCGTGTGGTAATCTGAGTTTTACTATTAAAGAAGATCAAGCCCTAAAGCTTGTATGGAGAATCCTGTTTACTCTGTCCCCTTGGTGGTTTAATTCGGTAGATTCAAGGCTCTAACTCTGGCCAATGAAGCCAGAGCAGTGCAGGGAGCAGCTGTGACCATCTGTCTGCATCTCAGCCACACTTTGCTGGGTCAGAAGCAGAGCACTGATGAGATGGGATTCTACAGCCTGCACGATCCACGTCAGAACACATTACCACACAAGTCTCTCCCAGCCTTAAAACTCGTGAATATGGTCTCAGTCAGGAAGATCTGACAGCCTGCAATCACCCAGCCCTGCACCCAGCAGAGGCAAGTCAGTCTGCTCTGAAATTCAGGAAGACACTGATGCTTTGCTCAAGAAGCACACTGCACCCACACGAGCCAAGATGTGACATTAGCTCTTGAGGCTGCCTAATAAAAGTCTGGGTGTTTCCCAAACACCATCCACTCCTGCAGGAGCCCATGGGACCCAGGCTGCTTCCCCTCTGGAGACACCCAGAGCACTTGGTGACAGGGCAGACCTCAGCAGTGGTCCATAATTAACCCAAGATGGAGCATCCTTCTACTCCCCGAGCTTTAGACCTGGCCCCAAATAAACAAGCATCAAGGTCTGGAGGTTTTGTTTCCTCCCCTTAAATAAAACTCATTTTGTAACTTAAAAAAAATTTGGCTTTTCCTTCTCTTTAATGCTATTGAATGCAAACTGTGCTGCTTAGTTACGTAGATGTCACTGAAGCTAGTAAAGAATTCATACACAATAAGTTTACTCCTGCAAGGTTGATAAACAACCTTAGTGATCCTTCAGGTGCCACCAGGCACACTGTAACCAGCTTAATCCTCACCCTTCCTCTTCCAGCATCTATTCTGGGCTGCCCAGATGGCTGGGGTGATCTAGGACAATTTATAATCAACTCCTGCTTTGGCAAGATGTGCCCACCAGCCCTTTCTTCTCCACATACCACTGCAGGCCAAATCTTCAACCGAGATAAATTAGGCAAGCAATTAGGAACCTCTAGTGTTTCCACAAGCATCAACATTCTTCAGTCTGCTGCGGGTTAAGGTGACAGGTTGAGAACTAACACGATCTAAAAGACTGTCAGAGTAACAGCAAGGCAGCCAGAAGAAAACAAACCTGAAGCTCATGTATTGCTCACCAACTCCCAGCAGGGTCAGGAGCAATGATCTCCCAGCTCCAGTGCCCCTCAGGTCCAAGCAGCCAAGTGGGAGAGCAGTGCAGGGACCACCTGCCACTTCACCAGCACTGGCTGTGCCAGTGCCAGCTCACCTGAGCCAGACCCATCCCCCCTGCAGCACAGAGCAGGCTGAAATCAGGGAGCCAAGACCAGCCAAGGGGCAGCTCTGAGCTACCCCCAGGGTCCCACGAGGGTCACAAGGCCCAGGGGCTGGCACCACCACAGGGGTTTCTACCCAAACACCCCCCTCTGGAGCACAGCATCAAGAGGCACCTCCAAAGGTGTTTTTCTTTCAGCCCCATGATTCAGTGTGTGGCTTTGGGCCCCATATATTCACACACATTCTCCCTTTAGCTCCTGCAGCTCCCTCCCAGTGCATCCCACTACCACCTGATGCAGCTCCCCAGCCAAATCCATATTTATTCTGTAGCTCAGGCCTGGATTTTTCTGAAACACAGTCTCCATATCCTCTATTATGCCCGTTGCTGGCTTCTTTTCAAAAAGGATTTTACAGAACAAAATAATGATTTACTTATATTTTTTAAAACTTGGATCAGAATTTGCTTTGGCTGAAGTCAGATACGTTCTGCCCCAGTATATTCCCATTTCCTTTAAGTAGAATAGAAGCTTGGATTTTATTTTTTTTTCTGCTAAATCCACTGGCTGTTTTTCTCCAATATTCCTAATGCAATTAGCATAACAAGATAAAGGAATCATCAAGCCCTTTTCCATTTTTCTTCCTTTATAAAAGGACTGATGACAAACTGGGAATCAGAATCTGTATTGAATTACATTTGCCACAAAAGAGTTCATTAAGTAATAGTACATAATAAAAATCGTCTGTCGACTTGAAGGATAGACCAAATCCACTTAAGCAAACAACTGGTTATTTTCTAGAGCACTCCATAGCTCAGCAGCAGTCAAGGGGAGCAAGGAGAAAGCCCAAGACAAAGGGAAGGAGGAAGAGCTCAGCTGCTAGCATGCTGAGCCAGCCTCAAGGCTCTTGCCTTCTGCAGTCAGAGCGTGGCTGGAGGCAACACCATGCCCATGGTACCTGCTTTCTCCCTCCTAGCAGGGGGGACAGCTCTAGAAGCTGTAAGGGGTGAGCAGCTGAGGATGTGACAGACCAGGAGATGCTTCAACAGCTGCAGCCTGATCAGGGACCTGAGTTTCCACCTCAGAGCAAGATGGATGGCTGATGGTGGTGATGGCAGCAGGGCCAGGCTCCCTACCCCAGCTGCCCTGCACAGGGCTGAAGCTGCACGACCACATCCTGCTGCTCCCAGGCTCCACAGCCAGGAACACAAGGTACCCGTGGCACCTTCTCAGAGGTATTTAACACAACAGCCTCTGGAAAGCAACCCTTTCTAAAGAGGGTTGGTTTCATTTCCATCTTGTCTCCTCACCCCTTAAGGATTCATTACAAGACACGTTCTTCCTGGTCCTACTGCACATCCCTACTGCAGCCTGTGCCAACAGGGGCTTCAACAGTCTCAGAGGAGCACAGACGTGCAAGCCCTACTGTGGCCTGTACTCAACTGCACACTACATCTTTCCCAGCCAATCAACCAACCAAAACTAAAAGCAAAGCTAGTTATGAACATTACAAGTGATCCACTGTGCTGTTCTGCCTTGGGGAATCTCACTCACACTAACACAGCCCAGGTGAGAACTGCAGCCCAGGTGGGAACTGCAGCCCAGGTGGGAACTGCAGCCCAGGTGAGAACTGCAGCCCAGGTGAGAACTGCAGCCCAGGTGAGAACTGCAGC
>WYEA01016893.1:0-14340 GCA_033558465.1 Alcedo atthis | reverse complement strand
GGGGGGGGGGGGGGGGGGGGGGGGGGGGGGAGCGAGCACCCGCCGCGGCTGGCCGCGCATCGCACCTGGCTCCAGGTGATGAGCTGGTTGTTGGGAGCCTCGCTGACCAGCGCCCACAGCTTGCTGAGGAAAGCCGGGACCCCCGCGCTGGCGGAAGGCGGCGGCTGAGGCTGAGACTGGAGCGGCTGCGGCTGCTGCTGCTTCATTGTCGCTCGGGAGCGTCCGCCGTTTGGCCGTGGGCGGAGCGCCGGAGGGAGGAGACCCAGCCCGGCCGTTCCCCCGCCCCTCCGGAACGCGCCTGCGCACGGTGCGCATCCCGCATGCGCGGGGGTCCGCCGCACACGCGCACATAGGCAGGCGGAGCCGCCTCCCCGCCCCTTCCCCCCTCCTTTGCGGGTTACATAACGGCCCCACGTGCGGCGCCCTCACGTGTCACAACAGCGCGCGCCCGTCAGGGGCGGTGCGGGAAGCGGGAGGCCGAAGGGCGGGCGCGTCCCGCCCACGCGTACGTCGGGCCAGGGCCAATGGGGACGACGGAGGTGGGGCCAGCGGTGGGGGGAGAAGGGGGCGGCTCGGCCCGGCGGAGCAGCGGGCACGTGGCGGGAGGCTGAGGGAGGGCGGGTGCGGGTCTTAGAGCCCGCAGCACGGGGAAGGCGCTGAGGAGAGCAGCAGCCATGGCGGCAGGTACCGGGCTCTTCGCTATCAAGACTTAGGTTTCAAGTTTGATTGAATTTTCAATTAAAAGCGGTATGTAATTGTTCAGGTTTTTCAGAGCTAGTTGAAACAGTCAAAAAAACCCAACAGAATATGCCAAGCAGCACTCCCCAAGAAGACTGGCAAGTTGTATTTACACTTAAGACCTACTGTCTACAGACACTCCGAAAATAAACTGATTTAAAGCAAAAGGATATCCCTAGGAAAATAGCCTAATGAATGGTAAAATGAAATAAAATTAATTCGTTGCCATATTATACCATGTATTTTGCAAAACTTAATGACCAACTTAATTACAATCATTTAAAATAAATGGTTCTATGGAACTAAACCTCATATTTAGTATTTTCACAACTAATCTTCATGGCATTACTGATGTTTTATTTTGTTGAGAGTTCTCAAAAGTCTCAAGGAATCAGGTCAGCTTGATCTGCTTCATTCTGCAGTGAGAATAAAGTACAATGGAGCAGGAAAAATGAAACTGAGACTCTTTAGTCTGCAGGAAAATTAATGTACCTACTTCCATTTCAGGCTGCATATCACAAAGCTTGTCTTTTTTTTTTTTCCTTCATAGCATCAGCAGGCTCCAACACCCTGTAACCTGTTGACTGACATTCACTAGCTCATTCCTGAAAGAAATGACAGTTACAGAAATGGAGTTGATTTGCATAATTGTTGGATAATCTTTCAAACTTCACTTTTCAGTGGTGAATTATTTCAAAAGGCAAAGTGTTGTATCAATACATTTTGCTCAGAAGTGGATCCATGCGTTTAGTTTTTGGCTTTTCACTAGAGAATTGAACATCATTGCAGTGAGAAAATTGCATCATTTGATTTCCAATGTTTTAGTCAAGCAAAATCTTTTACCCATTCTTGCTAAGCTTCAGTTTAGGGGGAAAAAAATTAATCTTCTGAAGCCTTAAGAACTGGAAATTATTAATTTAATGCTTCACACAAAATGTTAGCATTGTGCAACTCAAGTAACCCTTCCATTAGTTTTTTATCTTACAAGGTCTGATCACAAAGTAATTGCTTGCCCATGTTCATGAAGCTTCCTGTTGATGTTAGTTCACAAGTCAGCAGTTGTGGAACTCACCAGTCTACCCTGGGGCTATCTGACTTCCCAGTATCTTCATAAGCACTGCTGTGAAGAGCTATGCATACTTTTCTTATACAAACTTCACCTCTCTTCTCTCACTTCCTATTTTCTTCCACCAGGGTGGAATATACAGCAAGGGTCATCAGGCAAGCTGTTCCTACAGCCTGTTGCTATGGCTCCAAGTCTGAAGTGCAATTTGTGTGAATCCCTGTTGTATCAGACCCTGAGTAAAGCCTAAGTCAGCTCCCCAATGGATACCACTCTATGGACTTGCCTCAGTATGATGAGACACAAGCAAAGGAAATGGAGGGTGACCTTTCCAGGTTATACTCTCTTCTTTTTGTGACCACTCTTTGTCCTGACTGACATGTATAGGTTCTGGCAATGATAAGGTAGTGAAGAAAGACACAGTCATTGTATAACTCAGGTGTGATGCAATTTCTCTTTCAGATAGAGTCACCCTTATTGATTTGTTTGTATTGATCCCTGTGAAAGCAAAAGACAAATCAATCACTGAGCTTGCCTGTATGTTCCCCCTGGAACAAGCACAGAAGGTGCAGAATCAAACATGGTGCACAGCATTTCACAGCCAAATTTGAAGCAAGCCTTCCACCTTTCAAAAAAAGGCATTATGCCATTTAAATAACTGGTAGTGTTCCTAGGAGTCCAAACTCTGCACATATTAGCATTTCCTTGAATTAAAAGTGCCCCTTACAAGGCACAGCTTTAAATTAATCCTCCTTGAACCTGGGACAGGGTTTGAGATTTCTGTGTTCATGATGCAACTGGCTACAGTAGGAAAGGTCTATGGCATTTCAGAGAGCTTCTGAAGAGATTGTTCATCCAAAGCCAGTATCCTTTCAGTAAGTTTTATGCTGTCTTTGTGTGTTTAAGTGTTCTTTTTTTTTGATGGCTGATTAATTTTTCCTTCTCCACGTACCCTGCAGGAAAAGCAGATGGCACAGTCAGCCCACTGGCTATCTAACAAAGATACAATAAAGGCTGGCAGTTGATTTTGAAATTAAGTTATGATAATTGTTCCCCACAGAACATTTTAAACTAAGCTGTGATAACTGAAACCCGCTTTTTAGCTTGCCAATTTCCCTAACTTTTCAAGTCTTGCTTTGTTAAGACACTCTTTCCTAGTTAATGACCTTGAACTTTTTTTTTACTGCATTTTGTTTTATTCTGACCCTGACTAAAACAGATCTCAGTTTAGCAACTTTATTACACAGACTAGTTTCTTTTCAGGACTATTCAGCAAAATACTCCAAATACAGCTGGCTTAAAGTTAGAACCTTCAAAATCAGTTGAAAATGTTATGATTGCCACTGTAAAAGCTGCATTTTTAAGAGAGCATTTAAGGTGACATTACAAAGCTAGGAGTAGATCTTGTTACCTCTATGCATTTCTATTAAAATGTAGGAGTAATATCCAATGGGAGATACTGTGGAAGGAAAAATAAAAGCATTCTTTGTGGCATATTTTTGACACTATACTAAAAGCAAAACATAACCACAAATGTACTCAAACGTTCAGCCAGAGTAACCACCAACAAAATGCAGAACACCAAAGTTTCTCTATACCTACAGACCTAAAATTACAAGACTATAAATATTTCATTTATAGTTTACAAAAACTTGTTGTTATATCTATGGAATTTTTTCCTGGCTAATAATAATAATAAAAAAAGTCTATAGCCTCAAAACAGCAGCTGTAACTGAAAAGAGAAAAATCATTCTTGTATTGTGTACCCAGTTGCCAAGTGACCATGAAGCACAGAACTCTCCTTTTGAAGACTCAGAGGCAGGCAAGGCCAGGAATCTGATGCACGGACTCCAGCCACAGTTTTGCACAGGATGAATTTCTGTGAAGTCTTCTTTTTATCCTCATTGTAATGAGGGGCATTCCTTTATAAAATCTGTGGGACAGCTCCACCAAAACCAGTATCAGACGTGTTGCCAGAACCCTCTGCTCCTGACCCCTATGTGGTTAACATAACTAACACCATTCTCTGTGACTGAGCCAGTGACATATTAATTCCCTTTGCCTCATCATCAGGTCCTGAAGTTCCTGTGAACCAAGTAAACAAAGCAAACTGATTTCTTCTTCTCCTCCCTACCAGCCTCAAGGCTCCTGAGCACTCCCTTTCTTGCAGGCCCCAGGCACATGGCCAGCCAGGAGCTGCTGATGTCCCTCAGGGAAGAAAAACAGCATGCAGAGCACTGCCTGAAAAAAAAATCAAGCAATTACTGGTCCTGTGTTGGGAACCTGGACTAGAGCTATTGCTGGACAGCAAGATCCAGGACTCCTCACAGAGGCTCCAGGTGATTAGAAACCACAAGTGAAGTGGTATTACAAATGCTGTGTTACACTACACTGTTTGATTCTGCTTGTAGAAATTATCAATTGTGCTTTACCAATCATGATATCCTGTTAAGAAAAATACAGTTTTATTTGTAACTATAGTTTGTAACATCCTTCTGCCAACCATCCCTAAAACAACCTGTCTGTCCCCTTGATGCCAGCTGTCACAGTTGTGGATAAATGAGGACTAACCACATAAACTCAGTTTGCCTTGTTGTATCTCACACCTTTCCCCAAATACCACACTTACTGTTCCTGCACAGAATGTGAACAGTGTTCACCATACAGCCAGGCTGAGAAGTTCCCAAGCACACTATTTTTAATATGAACCCACAGTCAGCTCAGTTCTCTTGGAGAACACTGACAGTGTAAAATAGAACAAAGGACCAAGAGATTTTCTTCTCTGAAATATGCAGCAGCACTGCAGGCAGAGAGGCTGCTGTCCCTCAGTAATGCACCAGCCCCTATCCTGTCCCAAGCTGCCAAATCAGTTGTGCTAACAGTTGAGTTTCTAGATTTAGTGTTGTAGGAGACTCCTGCTTCTGACTCATCCTCATTGACAGGACAGCTGCAGAGGTTAAAGACATCTGACAAAGGCATTTTGTGTCACCCTTGCTATCTAAAGTAGAGAATCAGTGGGATTTTAATCAGAGCCTAACCCTGTAATTACCCATGTGAGAGTACTCATTTGACACTGCAGTACTTATTTACTGTCACAAGGATTTGAAAAAAGGCTACATCACAGAGGAAATAAATAGGAAATAAATATAAAGGGGCAGGGAGGGGGGGAGGAGGGGAGTGTATACAGACATGCTTGTACAAAACAGTTTTCAGCCACCACACTCTGGATAGTGACATGCCAGAAGTGGCATGGTATGCACAGGTAGTTGAAACTTTCCCAAGCATTCTGCCAAAGAAGATCCAAACCTGGATGCAATGCTTACTTCAGAATTCAAGGGTTCTGACTTAGTACCTGACTTGCTGATCCTTGCTTGATGTAATCTAGGTGTGTGCCAGTGACATGGTGGTTTCTGCTCTTCCAGCTGAACAGCTGTTGATGAGAACAATATATCCATTTACTAGGGCAAAAATGTTTATACTGACTCAAACACAGCACAGAATTCTCACTTCCAAACCTTTTCTACCTTGGGAAACAAAAATGAACTGCTAGGATTGGACTAGATGATCTTCTAGGTCCCTTCCAACCCCTAACATTCTATGATTCTATGAAAATGCTGTTATGAAATACAAAATTATTACTACATACAAGACTGTAGGTGTATGCTGCTCTACTATTTAGATAGTGATCTGGAACTGGCAAAGAATAAAGATATATTGCTATGAATCAGCTGTTTACTCAAGTTGGGGTTTGGTTTTTTTTAAGATTTACATAGGCATCAACAGACAAGACTAATTTAACTACAGTGTTACTGAATGAAGCATGCCATATACTGATAACAGATTTTTTTTTTTCCTTCTTTTTAAATAATAAAATTGTTGCTGCATAAACAAATACAGGACCCATGGATTCAACCCATGGATTCAACCCATGGATTTATACTGCAGATGGCAGAAGTCATAAACTGACAGGCACTGTAAATTCCTGCCCAGGTCTATTTACTATTTGATCTCTTTTCTAAAGAGAAAGCTTCTAGAGCAAGCTGTCAGAGTACTGGTAAAAATGGAAAGAACCATTATATCTAGCCCTACCACCTGTTTTATCTTTTTCCACTGTGAGATTACAAGATCTGGGACTCTTGCTTAACAACAGCTTAAGTTCAAGGCTCCACCACAGCAGGCATTACTCCTGAAGTATGCTCAATCCTGAAGTACCCACTGTGAGAAATGCAATTTGTAAACTATAGGCAACTGTATGTTAGTATTTTTAGATCAATAACCACTGTGGTAAAGCAAGAAGAGGTGGCAGCCCCTGCTGCTTTGCAAATATACAGTGTTTTATACCACAAAATCCCAAAATAATAGTTCTATTTTAGATGAGTACTACCTGAGGGGTGGAGGGTGGGATATTGCCCACCTCTCAGAAAATGGAACTTAGCTGAATTGTGCCTAAGAGGCAAGTATCCTCTTTTAGGCTCATTCAGCTTCACAATAACTTGGAAAAAACACTCAATTCCTCCTCAAATTTGTGAGCACTTGTGATTAGGGCAGGCAGTGTAAAACAAATAACCTTTCCACAAAACACCAGGCATTCTACAAGAAGATTTCAGATTTGCTCCTGAATGTGACAAATGATGATTTTAGATTATAAGCTTCCAAACAAGAATTTAGTTAAAAGACAGAGGCTGCTTGATTTTGGGGTGGTAGTGGAATGTGTTCAGGACAAACACCCCACAAAATTCTGCATTTGATTTTTATTGTTAATGACTTAACACATCAGTATCTTAGCATCATCATTTGATGTACTCTAAAAACATTTATAGGCAGATGGACTGCAAGGAATGTGAACAAGGAAAAGCCAGCTCATGCTGTAGGGAGGAACACATAGTTCTGGCATACTAAAAATAAAAAGAAAGCATTAACACACCATATGCTGTGCAAGAGCAAATAGTGTTATTTAGAAGCATTCCAATAAAAGCTAAGGATGGCAAAAGTTTAGGCCTACTAAAAAAAATAAAAAGTTAATTAAGTCACATGCGAGATATAATATAGTCTATAGTATTTGAAGAAGGTTGCAGCTAGAGGGATATCAAATATTTGCCCATTCTTCTATAATTACTAAAGTATCATAATTTTAGTAACACTGAAGCACACTGAAATCTGGCTTCTTCAGATAATAACTAGAAGAGTTGGGAAGTGTCTATGTTTCATCAGTAACTCATTAGGTTGCAGTAAAAGAAAAAATAAGCAGCCTGCATCCTGGAAAGCCATTAGCTGTGACACTGCCAGCACAAAACTTCTTACTGCTAATGGATCAGATGTACTCTAGGGATTGTTAACAATATAAAAACCATCATGGCAAACACCCATAGCAAAGGTGTCTTGCTGGTTCCATCCTCTTGATTGTAGCTGCCTAGACAGGTATGTCACATATTTTTGTATATATACACACAGTCATTTGTGATAAAATACATTAAATATGCCACCTGAAATAACTCAGAGTAGCCAGGTGTAAGGAATTGTGAAAAGTGGTAATAAAACCCACTGCTAGATATATATTTAAACAAAAATATGTCTTATAAGTCCATACAGTTGGCAACTACAGGTGGACACCACTATACTCAGTCACTCAGCATCAGAAGTACCTTAAGTAGGCTGGTAAACTGGACATAATCTCTCCATTTTAAACTATCTAAAGTTTTACATTTTAGCATCACTCAGTAGCTGTGGTTACTCACTGCCTCAAGAGACCTGTTGGTGCTTCATTTGCTTTTGTTTAAGGTCAAAACATTGCACTGCAAAGTGAAATTTTCCATTTCCATTTGGACGTGTTAAATTTTGTTTCACAATTTAAAGGCCACCCTGTTTAAAGAGGACTTCATCACATGCTGTAAAAACCCTAGACCTAAAAAGAAAAGCAGATATGGCAAACAAGAGAAGGGGGGAACTGGAAGCAGTACAAAGAGCATGTTGATCAGCCTCAGCAATGGTTGCCACGTTGCTGCAGCCTGAGGTCACGATGGTTCCAGTCAGGAGATGTTTCTATGGAGGGGTAATACCTTTTATTAGCCTAAGTAATATAGCTGGAAAAAGGACCCTCATGTGCATCTGGGCACACAGGCCCTTTGAGGTCACTTTTGTGACCAGAAGCTTGCATGGCACCCTGTCCCATTATAAACCAGTCTAATAAAAGACAGTTACCTCCCTCCACAAGCCTCGTCTGATATATTATTATACCCACATGCTGATAGTGGAAAAATCAGGATGCTTGTTTAGCAATAGTCATGTACCACCATAATACAGAATCTGCAGGGAACAGGGAAGAACTTAATTATCACAGTGGTATTTATTAAAAGGAGTTCCTGTATTACAGGAGCTGTTTCTCTTCAAGAAAAGAAGCAACATGATAAAGTTAGCTGACAGTCCAACCTGAACAGATAAAAAGAGACAGCAAGACAGTATTTCTCCCAGAGAAGCAGAAATTATGTATGTCCAAGCTGCTCACATTGACAGCCTCCTGAATTAGCTTTAAAGGTCAACTCTTTAAGATTAAAGAGATTTCTTTTTAATTGAACATTAAAAGTTTTCTTGTCCCACAGTGCAAGTGCTGACAAATACAGAAGTTATAGTCACACTTCTGCAGCTAGAGTAACTTCACAATTACAATACTGATGCCCTCCAGCAACATTTGATAAGGGCCTCATAACTTACAAGGTGAGTATGACTAACCAAGAGTCCAAGACTAGAATAAATCTGTATCTGTGAGATATCCTAAGTATAATATTTAAAATAAAAAAACCCAAACTCTGGATATTATTACCTACGAACATAAATTTAAGTTACTTGCTTTACTTTTTATCTTTCACAGCAGCTTTTCCTGTTGTTCTTTGAAACAGGGAAGTTGGTGCTTGCCAGAACCATATTGTTCTTGCTTAGAAAAGCCCAACTCATGCTGCATAACTTCATGGAAGCCATTTAAAATTAAAAACAAACACAAAGTTTGAGCTAAGCAGCCATCTCTGTGTCCAAATAAAAAAGGCAAAACAAACCAGTTTAGACTTGCCTTAGCAAGGACAACACTGCCAAAGTGGCCAGGGTATGGCCAAAGTTCTTATGCCCTTCTGTGAAAAGAAAAACAAAGAAAAGTCTTCCCCAAATGGGACTGGAAAGTGCAGAGAGAGAGCAGGAAGGAAAGAAAGAAATCTTCTCCCTTTGGAATCTGAAGGCCCTTTACAAACATTCTAAACTTTAAATGATAATTAAGGTTTCCAAGTTTAGACAAAGCTCCATGGTGAATCAAACAAACACCTCCCACCCACCCAAGCATGCCCCTCTAAAACCTTTAGGCTATATTCTCAGGGTTTTTATAGCTGTTTCTGGTGGCTGCTACTGAATGACTAAGCATAACAGATAAAACCTTTTTTTTTTCCAGTTAAACTATACTGAATATAAAAGTTAAGGACAGAAGTAGCTGAATGCAAAGAAAACCCAAAACTCATCCAGAGACTAAAACTTTGTTGCTGTCTCAGGAGAACTAAAAATATTTATGCAACTCATCACAATATTTGGAACAGGTTTTTTCACTAGGATGTGACAGACTGATTACTCAGACAATTTGTGCAAAAAAAAGAAGATAGGAAGTATGAGACAGCAGTTTCTTGGAATGCATCTGTAAAATAAATTTAGTATAATAGGTTTGCTGGGTTGATTTGCAGCTTCTGAGTTTCACTCTAAGCAACTGAGGGAAAGTATCTAGGAAAACTAAAGTGGAATTCTGGTAAATAATCATAAAACGATGAAGTTACAGTTGTTTAAAAGTCAGGGATAATAACCAAGGTAAAAAGAAATTCAGATAATTGATAAAAGAGATGTCATCAGATGCAAAGTGAATCAATACATTAGACAGTAGACATAGTGCATAATCAGTTAGGAAATGCTGTGTTCTTCTGCAGAAAAAATAAGAGGAATAATTATCTGATTAACATGTTCACAATTCAAGCCTTAAGATCAAAAAGAGG
Organism: Alcedo atthis; assembly: GCA_033558465.1. Classification (NCBI taxonomy): domain Eukaryota; kingdom Metazoa; phylum Chordata; class Aves; order Coraciiformes; family Alcedinidae; genus Alcedo; species Alcedo atthis. Next base: position 4,524 of record WYEA01016893.1, on the reverse strand, counting down.
ACTTTTCAAGCCAAGGGTATGTATGTTTTAAGTACTGGGCTTTGAAGCTAAAAGATTAATTCTGCATTTATTTCTTATCATCCTCTGTGGCTCTGCTTTGAGATACTACATCAGACAAGAAAATAAAGCAGATATAATAAAACTACATCAAACCTGACAGAAATGCAACTAAGACAACCCAATGTATTTTTAGAGATAAAGGGAATTCCCAAACCCCAGATTTCAGCATGCATGAACTTTATCTTCAAACAGGAAAAAAAAAACAACCCAACCAACAAATAAACTAACAAAAAAAAAAACCCACCAAAACTAATGAAACAATCCAGAGGAAAAGAGAAGCAAGGAAGTAGGTAGGTGGAGTCTAACATATATAGAAGACAGGGTAGAAAAGACAGATTTTATTAACCTTCATTAATAAAAATCCTTTGAAATACCAAAGTAATATAAAATTTTCAATAATGCTAAGCAATTTACAAAACTGAACTATAAGTTTTAAATTTCCATTCTTGCTCTGCACTTGGAAGAAAGCTTCAGACAGCTTTCTAAGCAATGTTTCTCTTCCTGACAGTGAAATTGCTGAGCTGGTACTACAGATGGCCAGATTGGCACACTGCTAATCCAAGAACTTGGGTCCTTTTTAGAGATCTGTTTTCAGTCTGAGTCATCAGAACAATTTTAGGCTCATCCATTTTAGTACCTTTAAAAACCAGTATCAATCACCATTCAATCCAATAGTCCATGCAACTGCATTCCATTTTTCATGCTACCCCTTGGCTTACAGTTACATAGATATTATGGGCATCCCTTTCCCATGAAAAATTTCTCTTGGGGCAGGTCATCATTTCTCAGAAGACAAAGCCAAACTAATTCTTGCCTCTTCAAATGTGGAGGTTAAATTACTAGGCTGTGCTTTCAGTCTTCTTGACATTATACTCCAATTCTAGATGATTACTTCCACTTTGATTTAGTGCTCCAATTGAGAATGATGGTATAGTTGGACAATAAACACTAAGGCATCCTGTTAAGACTGTTCTAGGAGCTGTTATGTACAGAAAGTGAAGGGAGTGCCTTTCAATATCAATTGAAAATCTATTTTTAAAACCTAATCAGTAAGACAATCAAGAGCCATGATGAATGTTGCTCCAAGATCAAGTCATCAAGTGTAACAGTGAAGGCTTTTGGAGGAACTTCAGTACAAACACACTTGATTTTGTAATTTGGTTTCATCATTTTAAAACTTCACAAGAATACTTAATACCACCACTAACCTTTTAAATTGTCTCTTTTTTTTTTTTAGATTATTCTCACAGCAGAATATTTAACTCCAAAAAAGATATTGCAACCAAACAGTGAAAGTCAACCCAGATCATCTAGCTGGCAGAACCTGAAAGGCAGCCCAGAGTCAAGAAAACATCCACCAAGTCACTTCAGTTGCAACTCACCTGTCTGCTTCCCAGCTCATTCACAGCCACTTGGCTGCATGTCTGAGTGCTCTCAGGCTCTGTCACAAAGTGGGGGCCAGCAGGTTCTTGAGAGGCTGAGAGATGAAGCTTTAACTGAGCCTGTCATCTACAAATAGGGACATAATAGGAAAGTTAACTCTGGTCCTTGAAGATCATCTGGGAGCCACTGTCCAAAAAACCCCCAAACATAAAAGGAGTGATGGAACAAAGATTCAGAGAGCTGTTAATAGGGAAAAGACAACTCATCCATCTCTCTTTTAGCAGATTCACATAAATCCAGTGGATCTCTGACAGATAATAATCTTCTATGCTTGTTGTATTAGCTGCATATTTACATGCTGCACTGAAACTACCACACCACCACATCAGAAAAGAGCTTTTAAATGCCACTAACTTGTAACAGACTTCTTCTTTAAAATCTGAACTGAGGGCCCCAAATACATTTCATCTATGGAATAAGCCACAAAATTAACATTTGAAAAGCTGAAAAGTTTTTACTGACTCAGATTTTCACAGCTTTTAGTGTTGTAGTAATGAATGACAAATTATTTTGCACAACTTTGTAATAATCCCTTATTTCTCTTACTTTAATGGAAAACAGTATTATTTAAACCTACACAATACTTCTGGCATCACAAGAGTGTGGCTTCTGGGATTAGAGTAACTCAATGGCAGCATTCCATGAAGTAGCTGTTGGTCAGAGAAGCCTTCATCAGCAGTTCACAACTAAATAGTAAAAAAAAAAAGTAAATATTTTTTACTTTTCCTGTCCAGCACACAAAAGTCTGTAAAGACAAGAAAAACTGGCCCCTGCTTTTTAACTATCATCTTAAGAGTAAGTTACTCAGCCTGACTTTTAGGTTCAAAGTGACAATTCTGAAAGTTGCAAAAACAAAATAAACCCCACACAATCTAGCTATATATAAATATATATATATCACTCTGCCTCAAAAAAAAAAAAATCTAAATAGGAATCTCTCCTACTTCACAGGCTGGTTTTTAATAATAAAAATAAAACAGAGAAGAATCAAAACTCTCAACACTGATATCTAAAGCACCATAAAAAGTTCTCATGAGCACTTACCAAGTTTCTTGGAGGGTGAGCAGCAAGCCCTCTAAAGCCTTGCTCAGTGAGCTGTAAATTCAATACTACCATAAAATAATAAATAAACAAACCCAGTTTAATGCATTTAATTAACAAAAGTTATAAACTATAGTGAGATTTACTGACACAGTTGTCACATTACTGCCAGGCATGGATTAAAAAAAAATAATCTTTCAGCTGTGACTGTCACAAGCCTCTTCACTCTATCTCAAGGGAGCCAACCCATACATTTAACAGATAAACCAGAATCCATGCTTCTCCTGATGAGGCTTCTTATAATGAGCTCTTCTGCATGTTCCTACTCTTCCCCTATCCCCTTTACCTTGCCACAATTCCTCCCTCAGCCCCTGGTTTTCCTTATCCATTGACCTGGGTTACAGGCATCAAGTGCTGCACCTGACTTGAAGGCACCAAGTCACTACAAGTCTGATCAGCATGCTCTAGTTAACCACCCAACTCACTACTGCCTCTTGCAATAGTTAAGCTGCTGAATTTCTTGCCTGGCAATATTAGAAACCTGCAATTTTCCTTGAGGGCACGAAATGTTGTAAGATTTGGAGGACACTATCACTTTTCAGGACATGGACACACATTGTATAGACTTCATAAAGGCATAGGACCTTTACTAATGAGCTGTCACCCATGACTGCCAGCAGAACTGGTCAGCCACAAACCTTCCAGAAGTTTTGAGAAAAAAAACCCACAAACAAACAAAAAACACCCAGAACAGATTGAGAAAGTCGCAGAGATCTATATTAAAAAGAGCACAATTTGCTGAAACCATCCCACTCCTCACCACTACCCACTCAATTGTCTCACTTCCATTTTTCAACTAAAGAAATCATGCAAGAACATCCTTTAAATAGTTCTTTGCTATATTTAAGGCATTAGAAGACAGTATTTTTGTAAAAGGAATCTTCAACAGAGCATTATTACTTGGCATTTCACCTAAAGGTAAGCAGCAGCCTCAAAAAAAAAAGAGATAGTCTTGTGTCTATATTGATGAAAGTAATTTCTTTCTTTTGAAGGTCTTTCAGGAACAAAATAAAACTGACAAGAAAAGATAGCATACATCTTTCACAGCTTTCCTAAGTTGCTTTTGTGAGCCTCAGTCAGAATCACTAGGTCACTGCAAGCCACTGTGAAGCTCCATCAACTCAAGAGAGGTGTCTGAGGGACCACTCCTGTGGCAGCCACAATCAATCTACACACAGGACAGAGGAAGAAGATGTTATTGCCAACACCAAGGGCTCAGACAAACAGCTTTGAGCCCCCAGCACCCTGCTTCCAAGCTAAGCTTTCTAGTTCTCCCCTGGGTGGGCTTCCTGCGGCATCACTAAGCGTTATTAAGCCCCCGCAGGCTGACAGAAACAGCAGTTTAAATTAGCATCTTTGCGGCAGAGAAGAGAGACCAAAGCCCGAGCTCTCTGTCACCGACTCAGGACACAGCAGGGGAGGCGAGTCCCCCTCACCTCCCGGGGAAAGAGCTGGAGTTCCCCCCGGGGCGAGTCCTACGCCCCAGCCGCGGCACACGCCGGCTTGGGGGGTCCCGCGCCGGGAAGGTGGGGCACAGAGCACCCGCATTGCCCCCCGCCTCCATACCGCGGCCTCCCGCCCACAGAGGCTGGGGAGAGCAGCCAGCCACGGTGCCGACAGCTCCCGCCCCGCGCACAGAAGGGAAGGGAGCGCCGAGCCGCAGCCATGTTGGGCTGGGGCGGATGTCCCGTGACACCGGCGGCTCCCGTGACACCTCCTTCCACCCCCGGAAGGGAATCATAGAATCGTTTGGTTGGAAAAGACTTTTAAGATCATCAAGCCAACCGTTCCCACTGCACTTCCAGGGTCCCTAAACCATGTCCCCCAGCACCACAGCCACACGGGTTTTAAACACTTCCAGGGATGGGGACTCAACCACCTCCCTGGGCAGCCCATTCCAATGCCTAACCACCCTTTCTG
>WYEA01016892.1:21956-32878 GCA_033558465.1 Alcedo atthis | reverse complement strand
TATAGACATTGATGAGGTCCCCCCTCAGTCTCCTCTTCTCCAGGCTAAAGAGCCCCAGCTCTCTCAGCCTCTCCTCAATCAGAAGGATGAGCACATGCTGCTTCTGACAGACGTGATATAACACTGGCTGAGCTTAGGTGACACCTCATGTGCCTGAGGGAAGATTGGAGGAAATTGCCCTAGAGGTCTCAGTGCAGGGGTGAAGATCAGGTTCTCCCCCATGCACCCAAGAGCTGTTCCCTCTGCCCCTGTACAGCCTCTGTTGCTGGAAGGAGCTCAGGGCTCATTTCTCCAAACAGCTTCTCACTCAGCACCTACCTGCTCTTGGTATCACCATTCCACCCACTTCAGACGCTGGGTAATTTTGAAGTGAATTCTCAATTCATGTGCAGATAGCACGTCTTCTCAGTTATTTATTTCACATGATCCACCAAGAGTTAAAGGAGAAGAAAACATTTGGCTTTTAGTGGTTTACAAAGCCTCATTACAGCTGAAATAAAGTAACCACTAAATCTTGTGTGGTTACAGAGGTCACTGCTGTTCTGGCATGGTGGCGCCTATTTCAAGGCAGGAATTTTATTTTCCTCCCAGGAAAAGCGCGCACAAAGTTGAAGGGATGACAAGGGGCTGCCTGGCCTGGCAGCAGCAGGAAGCACAAGGGCTCTTTCATACTGTGAGATGGCTGGAGGGCTCTGACACGTGACCCTCTCAAGAGACCTCAGCTGGCAGCAGTGGCACTTGCATGCTGCTCCCCTCTGGAACTGGGACAACGTGCCGTGTTACCCCGACACTCAAAGCTTTGGCCTCATTGCTTTGGCTGGGGAGTTTGGAGGGCTCTGAAACTTTCCTGGCTATCCTGTGAAATAAGTAGGTATTACTTGACTGTGTGCAGGGGTGGAGGCAAGCCAGGAAAAGACCCAGCCTCCTGACAGCAGTTTTTCAAAGTGTCAGAATCTGGGGATGCTTTTGGATACAGCAGGTACTGGGTGCACATATCTAACCACTGCACCAGGACCAATCAAAGCTGTGGGTCTGTCAGTTCCCCGAACCTACTGTAAGACCATTCATGATCATAGAATCATAGAAACATTTTGGCTGGAAGATCATTGCCTCAGCACTGCCAGGGCACCACTAAACTGTGTCTCTCAGCACCACATATCCGCAGCTTTGAAACCCCTCCAGGGATCATGGAGACTCCACTACCCTGGACAGGCCTGGACAACCCAGGGCAATAAATTGTTCCTCAGCTCCAACCTAAACATCTCCTGGGCAGCTTGAGGCCATTTCCTCTTGTCCTATCATGATGCAGATAAAGAAGCTGAAGCCTGAGGTCAAGTACACATAGACAGTCAGAATTTGACCCCAGGAGCTGACGCATCCAGTGATTTGTGGTCTGGACAGAAGCCGAAGTTTGAAGAAAATTTTCTTCCCAGCTGGTATGTATTAATAGCTCTATACTGGATATCCCACAGCAGTGAGGTGAAATATTGCATTTCCACAGGGAAGATGGGAGAGGACAGAGCAGGACAGAGACTAGCCAGGCAGTCCCAGGCAGTGGAGTCTATAACCATCAGCGCTTTTCTTTTTGGGCTGCTGGTGATTCTTAACAAGGCTGAAGGTTGGGAGAGCAGAGGCTGATGACCCAACTTGCAAAGCTCTGTCCACACAGAGATGCTCAGGAAAAATCGAATTAAAGACAAATTAAATTCCAATGAAAGTTGGTGCAGACTTTCATTCAGATTTAAAATGGCCTTAATTCAATTTCTTACATCACATGCCAAATGAATCAAGTCAAGCTGAATCAATGGCATTTGAATTCTGAATGAAGAGGTCTGCTTGGAGTTTCAGGGTGGCTGAACTGATCTGCTCTAAATTCACACCTTTAATTAACTGGAATTAATTTTCCTGAGTGTTGTTACATGCAGACAGAGCCTTGCTTGATTTAAAAAGCAAACTCCAGACCCAGCTTCTTTCCATTCACTTCTGTTCAGCGTGCCACCAGCATAGCAAATTCAATGAAGCTGATTTATTTAATAAGTGTACTATAACAAATTAAATTAAACACATTTAATACAAACAGATGATGCACCTCATTTAAATGTTAGCTTCTTAATTAAATCCTGGCAATTGTGTTTGGCCCTTTTATTGGCTTCCTAGTGCAATGTGGTAGTAAAGTTACTTAACACACGCACTCAATTACTGGTCTCAGGTTATACAACCTTCCTCCTTCTCCTCCATCTGGGCTTTACAGGGAGGTGGGTTTGTTCCCAGTGCAATCAGCACCACGGTTGTGAAGCAACTGCCTGCCTGGTACCAGGAGAGCAAGGCTGCTGCGGCAGAAAGAAGCATGGGCTGGATTTACAGTGGCTGCTCAGCAGGCGGGTGGCAGAAGTCAGAGAGTTTAGAGCTGCCTGCAGAGCCCTGGGGCACTGGGTTGGGGTGTTTCAAGGCAGCGCTGGTTGCTGCTCCCAAGGGAGTGAATTCAGCCGTTGTCAGGACTTTGGTAACAGGAGAAGCAGGGACACAGAAGCTGCTGGGGTTTGAGAGCAGCTCGTGCGCCTTGTGAAGGTTTTGGGAGAGCCACAAGGCTCATGTAAGATGGAGCTGGGATTTTTGTGTTGGCTCCTGATTTCCCTGGGATACTCCAGGTCATTCAGAGTGTCAGGGACGTCAGCTCTCTGTGCTTACATCTCTGAGGGGGAGTTTGGGGCTAGCTTTGCACTGGGAGCGGGCAACACCAGATTGAGGCTTTAGTCTGCAAAGAATCTGATGTGAGTGCTGTTCCTTCATGCCGCTGACATTCTGTTGACACAACCTTTGCTTTACAGCTGTGGAAGCTGCAGCAGGTTCCGTGTAATCCACGTCAGCATCCTTATGGAGAGAGAAGAAAAGCCAAGCAGTTGGAACGCTGGGCAGCTGAAGATGACAGTGCTGGTCACAGGAGTAGAGCTGTCCACCCCTGAGACACTTTGTTTTGAAAACAACCATCCAGCTTTAATTGCCAATCTTATTTTCTTACTTTCTTCTGAAGACATAACGCTCTGTTCTCATTGCTGTTTGCACTGGCAGCGCTCCACCTAACGCAAGGTTCAAGAGAGGAATACAATTTCTTGCCCTTCTGTATCTCATTTGTTTGGGCATCATTTCTGACTAATCCCCCATTAATTACTTTAAGATGATGGCTTCCCCAAATGAAAGAGCACCTTTGTGCTTGCTGTATTTTAGTGCTTGAATATCATCGTTGAGAAACACAACTCTATTAGCAGATGAAATATAACAAGTAGGTTTGGCCTTTGCTTCCACTGGGAGATGCTTTACCACCAAGCAAGCTACTGGCTCCTGTGGTGTGGGTGTGTCAATCAGGGTCTTTCTCTTCATTATAGGTTTTGGCTGTTGTTCTGTTTTGTCGGTTATTTTGGTTTTTTTTTTTTTTTTTTTTAATCTGTTTTTGTTTGTTTGTTTGTTTGTTTGTTGTTTTGTTTTTAGTTTAACAAATAGTTTCCAAAAACCCTGTTTTGGATTAAAAAGACATATGAAAACTTGGTATTCTTCACTAGGAAAGAACATAATTTTTTGGCCACTCCAATGAAAAAATACATCAGCTCTGAAACATAAACTTCTGCTGTTTAGTCTGAAGGGCTAAAGCTACTAATAAATAGCAACAGCATATTATTATTTTCTTTAAGGCACATGCACTTAGGAAAGGCACAAGGCTATGCAATGCTGCTCTACTTGTTTCTGTCTTACTTCTTTGTGGTAAAAAAAATCCTAAACCACCTTCCTGACCAACACCTACCAATGTGCTGATTGCTGAAAAATTAAGAGAGGAACTTCAATGAGGCTAAAAGGAATACAATACAGCACATATAGTGGAAATGAAGTGATTGCCATCAAGTTTAAATTTTGAAAAACTTTCATTTTCAATTAGCTTACATGAGTTAGCATAATGTTCTAGGAAATAGATTATTTCCAGGGTGCAGATGTGTTTTTCTTGGTACTTGGGACACTGCAGCTACTTGAGATGAGTAGCTGTTATAATTAGCTGCAGGACACTCATATGTTGCATAGGAAAGTACTCCTTAGCATGGCAATCTGTCTTCTTTAGTATCTTGCTCTTAATTCTGACTATTTTTTAACAGCTTAATTACAAGTATCTTCACCAAAGCCATTGGAGTAAGAAGTCTGTGGAAGTACAAGTGAAATGTGGACCACAGCATTTATTCAGAGAGCAAACTGAAACTATGTGCTTTCCATAAATAACACATAAATGCTGCACTGTTGTCACAAAGATGTTCAGATTGAATGTCTGGAGGTTACCTAATACCCATAATGCTGTATTGCTGCTTGCAAAACCACAAGGCAACCACATTTTGGAGCAAGCAAAATCCTCTAATGAAGGTTTAGCAGGTGCATGAAATATGATTATGAAAGAAGCCAAGCAAATATTTCCCCAAATCCAAAATGACCTATGCATTTGAGGATTGCAGTGACATCTATTCAAGCTGGGTGTGTCAGAAATGCATCTTCTTTTGGGTCTTTGTAATGATTATTATTTTTACATTATTAGTAGCTTTTTCTAGAACTGGATTGTACCTTTTGGTACTGAGCATGGGCCACCAGGAATTATCTAATCCCATATGAATGCAAACTCTTGCTTTGATATGCTCTGGGTTTCTTTTCTTCTCTGACATAGAAACTTCAAACCCTTTTATCAGCTGAATATTTTTAGCCCCATAATGCTCTCACTGATGTCATGTAGGTGATACTTGTGATTAATTCAGTTTCTCAGGAAAAGCCAGTTGATTTTTGCTGGTGGACTCAGACTACCCTCTGCACACAATTTACTGAATATTAGGGAGGATACTTCTCCTCTGCATCCTCTTAGTTGAGAAGGTGGTCACACTGCAGTTTCCTTCTAATGCTTTGCACTGTCTTATTTCCAATGAGAGTAATTAGCTCTGGAACACATCAACATGGACAATAATCTGGGCCAGACTGGTTGCTGAGTTTGCAGAGTTATGCAGACAGATGCAAACATCACCAGCTTCTCTTTTGCCAGTTTATTGGTCTGTTCTTCATTAACTTTCCCCCTCTGAATTAGGGAACTTGTGTAGCCAAGTTCTCCTTCTGAGGGTATGCAGGAACCCCCAATGTCCCCAGGTAAGTGATGCTCTCCCGAGTCACAATAACTTGGATGTGATCACAGACCCTTTGAAGAAGAAGCTCAGGAAACATCTCAAAATAGCTCCTGACACCCTTGTTCCAGCCTTGGAAGAGCCAGAGTAAATCCTCTCTAAGGCCAGTGACCTGCCACAGCCAGTTAGCATGGCTTCATTTTAACTGTCTTTTGTAATTACGGTGACTGAAGCTACTCTTACCTTGATCATCCATGGTCAATGTGTAATGAAAAAACCTTCTAATGTTCTCTGCAAAGGAGAAAATACATTTGAATATGTAATATCTATATTCTATTCTATTCTATTAAATGAAAAATACTAAGAAATACAGGAGAGTTCCTAGATGTCTACAAACCATGGATAAAGGGATTATTCTAGGGTTGAGGAGTAATTCTGCTTTACATCTTTGGGGTACTTTATGAATTTCAGTTATTTAAACTCTACAGCATCCCTGCAAAGAACAAATCCAATTTATAGGTGGGATAAATAAAAAACCAGGAAGCCTGGTTAAAGAAACCTGAGACATGCATGACCAGACAACCATCCTTCTTCCCCTTGGGAACTTTGTTGGAAACGGTTGGACAGAGGGACTGGAAATCCTGGAAATGAAAAGCAAATTAACTATTTCTCAGTAGGTTAAGGAAAAGGGTGAAGGTGACCTGGAGGTGTTGATTTCTTTCTTTGCTCTCATTTTCTTCTCCAACTCCCTTTCCCTCCCACAGCTTCCCTGACTGAGAGTGTGAGCACCATAAAGGTGCTGTTACTGCCAAGGTGGGATTTCTCTATTCTTCCTTTAGACCACAGGGCTGAGAGAACACATAGAGTAATTAATTTTGACTTACAGAAGCTGTATTAAATTGGATAGAAATGGGTGAAAACAGGATTAGGAATGGAGTTCAGCCAAGAGCAAACAGAATTAAAACTCTTTGAGAACAGGTCAACACAGCTGATATCTTCGATGCAATGAAAGTAGACAGCTTGGGACATTTTTGACTAGTAGCGTCATGTCAGAAATTGTAACCTGCCTCATACCAAAGTAGATCAGAATTAAGAAACAAAAAGCATTGGGATTTTAAAATTTTTTCTGCTGTTGGATTTCTGACTGCTCTTTTTGGCCTGAGCTTTCTGGCTTTCAAGGATTAATTTTGAAACAATTGTGCAGAACAAGCAAGAGTCTCTGTAGACCCCAACCTATCTAAATGTTCACGGTGCTTTCAACACATTAACTGAAATCTAATTATTATGGGATTGTGCTTGTCACAAATAATAAGAAATGGAAGGATCCTTAATGTGAAAACCAACTCCTCTCCCTGAAAATCCTTCTCACAAAGCCCAAAGACAAATCAGACTTGGGGCATTTGCTTCCATCAGCCAGGGGCTACAATTCAGTGGTACAAATTAGCATTACTTTGATGATTACAATCTCCATTAATGGTCAGGGGCATAGAAATACTTGGACTGGAGGCCCTGGCTTAATCCAGGGAAGCAGGACCCACTGCTCTGGCTGGGTTCAATCTCCAAATTTATTTGACCTCTCTAACACTGTTGGTAAAAGCCTCGTGCATTTCCCATCACTTTGCTTTATCCCACTGTAAATCCCATAGTCTAAACTGGCCCAGGTCCTGATCCTCTTGTGTCACTGTGTAATGCCATCAAGTCAGTTCTTTTCTAACCCAAGGCTGCTGCTGATACCAGGATTTGCTGAGAAATACCTCTAAAAGTTTAATGTCCAGCCTTTGTACAAGACTTTTCAGCTTCATACTAAGTACTGTGATGAACATCAACTAATGAACACAAAGTTTTACATGTCTCCTCTCTTTCTGGCTTTATTAAACAACACATCCATGGAAGCTGGAGGGTTTGTCAGTGTGTACAGTGGGCGCTGAATGTCCCCTTTCATGTGGGAATCCAATTTCTGCAGCTATCAGGAGCTGCACATAAACATGAATTTCAGTTGTTTTCTCTGAGGTTTCCAAGGTTGCTGGCACCAGTTTGTATCCTTGTTCTAAAGTAGATGCTCCACAAATGTGTTCTATTTGGGCTGAGGTAGCACATCATATTGTTAGGAAACCTCAGAATTTGTCTAGAGGAGCAATGACCCAGGGTCTGCATGGGGCCACCAGAGAGGGTAGGCACAGACACTAACTTGGGATCCATGTGGGGCCACCAGCATGGGTGGGCACAGCCACTGCTCTGTAGCCACAGGAAGGGGCATCACCAGCTATGGGGCTGCCCCAGCCTCTCTTTCTTGAAGTGCAGTGGCAACAGCTAACTGGGGATACTGGTGATCAGACAAATACAAGAGCATGAGTGAAAAGTTGAGGTGATAGATCTGGGAAAAACAACCTTGCTTTAAAAATCCCTCTGAAAACCAGGTCCCTAAACCGGATATGCGAAGCAATGAATTTGGCTGCTTGATGGGTTCCCAGCCTCCCTTCTGAGTGCCTTCTGATTGACAGAAACTTTCCTTTCCTTCGTTACAGTATAATTCTGCAGGTGTTACATCACATCCCTGTCTGGGAAGATCAAAGACAAGGCGCTGGCAAGCTCAGTCCAACAGACTCATTTCTGCTCTAACCTACCCGAGCAGCCAAGCATGCAATATGCCAGAGGCACAGCCCATGGGGACAGTGAGGCTCTGCAGGGACCCACCATCACAACACAGCTCTTGAGAAAACCCAGGGGCTTCTCCAGAGCTGCTGTTTCGGAAGAGGGCACACGCCTGGGGAGTGCTGAGCTCTGATTCGGCATTCCTTTTCTGGGTGTTGCCCACTGATTTATGGCAGGCAGGAGTCCTACCAGGTCTGGAGACAGAGCACTGAGTTCTGCCTGCATTTGCTGGCTGCAAGTGAGGAGCAGGATTGTCCCAAAATTGCACAAACAGCAGGCTTAGGGGAGTGGATCCAGGGTCAGAACCTGACTGCCACTGGCTTCTCTTGTGGCCCCTGACAAGTCACTCAGCCTGGTGGTCTCCAAGCTAAACATACACAGCAAGGATGTTGTAAAGAGCAGGGATGTACAGATCAGGAATGTCATACAGAGCACGGATGTCACACTGGTTCCTGTGTGCCATGGGACATGCTGCTGAAGCAGGATACCCTGGAACATGAAGCAAATTCTCCCCTATGCCCAAATCAATTTTCAGCCCTCTAATTAAAAACTAGCCTCCAGTCTTGCACTGCAGAGGTGGCAGTTTCCATAATTCACTGATTTTGCTCTGGATCCTTGTGCAGAGCAGTCAGTTGGCCCCAGAAGCCAGATGTGCCATGCAGTAAAGCACACGGTGTCCATTCTCAGTTCCCAGCATCTTGGAAGCAAACCCAGGTGCCTCCCCAGCACAGCACAGTGTGGGTGACAGGATTCGACCCTTTTTTTTCCAGCAAAACAAGAAGGGAAGTGGGGTGTTAATGCAATTTATTTATTTATTTTTAAAAAAAATCTTGACAGCAACTCCTTACTGTAAGTCAATTTAGATCTCCATCAGCCCACTTTTCCTTCCTCTGTGGAAGGCAATTGTCTCCACATTGCCTCAATTTTGCTTTCTCCCTCTTCCTCCTCAGAAGGGAACAGTATCTCCTGCTTAGGCATGCATTCCTTTATAATAAGGTATTATGCCTCTATTTATATGCATCTTAGGTGCAATATGAGGCAGCTGCTGCTCTTCAGGGTGAGGAGCAGAAAATTAAATTCAGCCTGGAATGTGCGGGTATAGTGGGACATCTGCATCCAGACAGGGGCAGCCGTTCCCTTGCACATTTTTAACAACAAGATGATGCTCCTTTCACTCTGGCTGGTCTGGCATGGTAGTCCGTTTGGGGACCTACCAATTGCAGGTGAGCTGGGTATGTAGAGCCAGGATTTTTGGAGTTCTCCTGGGTGGAGGTGATGATTGCAATGTACACATGGGTCAAGGGATGATGTGTAAGCTCAGCGGGGTCAAGGCTCCTAAATTATTGCCCTGAGCAATGAATTCAGGATTTTGGATGCTCCCAACTGGCTGTATATTGTTTACATGGCAGATGTCTGGGAGTCTTTCCTCTGCTCCCCCCCTCCCGATATCACTCCCTTGCTCTGCCATCCAACACTACCATGACAAATGTAACACAAGGATCCAGCTGGACTGAACTGAAAGGACTGGAGGAAGGCCAGTGTCACTCCGGTCTTCAAAAAGGGCAAGAAGGAGAAGCCCGAAAACTATAGACCAGTCAGTCTTACCTCCATCCCTGGAAAAATAATGGAGAGGCTCATTCTTGAGATCATCTCTAGGCACATGCAAGAGAAGAGGGTTATCAGGAGTAGTCAGCATGGATTTACTATTATTATTTTTAAGGGGAGGTCATGCTTGACTAACCTAATAGCCTTCTATGATATTGTAACTGGATGGATAGATACAGGAAGACCAGTGGGTGTAGTCTATCTTGACCTGAGCAAGGTTTTTGACACAGCCTCCCATAACATCCTTGTGGAGAAGCTCAAGACGTACAGGATGGAAGAGCAGAGAGTAAGATGAATTAGTAACTGGTTGGACAATAGAGTCCAGAGAGTAGAGATCAATGGTGTTAAGTCCAGCTGGAGAGCTGTAACCAGTGGAGTCCCCAGGGATCAGTGATGGGCCCGGTCCTGTTAAACATCTTTATCAATTACATTGATAACAGGACAGAGTGTCTGCTCAGCAAGTTTGCTGATGGCATGAAACTGGGATGATTGGCGGATATACCTGAAGGCTGTGCAGCCATCCAGCGAGACTTGGACAGGTTGGAGAACTGGGCAGGGCAGAACCAAATGAGGTTCAACAAGGATAAGTGTAGAGTCCTGCATCTGGGTAAGAATAACAAATTACACCAGTACAGATTGGGAAAGCAGCCTTATGGAGAAGGACTTGGGAGTCCTGGTGGACAACAAGTTCTCAATGAAGCAGCAATGTGTCCTTGTGGCCAGGAAGGCCAGAGGTATCCTGGGGTGCATCAAGAGAAGTGTGTCCAGCAGATTGAATGAGGTTCTCCTCCCCCTCTCCTCTGCACTGGTGAGACCTCAACTGGAGTATTGCATCCAGTTCTGGGCTCCCCAGTTCAAGAGAGACAGGGATTTGCTTGAGAGAGTCCAATGAAGGGCTACAAGGATGATTAAGGGACTGGAACACATACCTTATGAGGAGAGGCTGAGACACCTAGGGCTCTTTAGTCTGGAGAAGAAAAGACTGAAAGGGAACTTGATAAATGTTTATAAATATATGAGGGCTAAGTGTCAAGAGGAAAGTGACAGCCTCTTCTCACTTGTGCCCTGTGATAGGACAAGGGGAAATGGCTACAAGCTAGAACACAAGAGGTTCCGCCTTAACATGAGGAAGAACTTCTTTACAGTAAGGGTCACAGAGCAGTGGAATGGGCTTCCCAGGGGGGTTGTGAAGTCTCCTTCTCTGGAGATTTTCAAGGCTCGCCTGGATGTGTTCCTTTGTGACCTGTATTAGATTATACTTAGATTATAATCCTGCCTGGCAGGGGGATTGAACTGAAAGATCTCCAAGGTCCCTTTCAACCCCTGATACTCTGTGATCTGTGATACTGTGAAATCATATGTTTTAGCAGCCCTTTTAGGATTAAGCTATTACAGCCCAGGCTGCTTAACTGCACCAATGTTCAATAATGATTTTCAAAGCAAGTGGATCCCTGCCAGGGAGAGCTTGATCCATCTTCAGCAGCAAGCAGCATTCACAGGATGAAACTATAGCTCTGCTCAGATGATAGG
>WYEA01016892.1:0-21856 GCA_033558465.1 Alcedo atthis | reverse complement strand
GCCAGGGAGAGCTTGATCCATCTTCAGCAGCAAGCAGCATTCACAGGATGAAACTATAGCTCTGCTCAGATGATAGGAAGTGACTCTGCTTTGCTGTTTAGTGTCTCCCCAGGTTGAAATCCTAACCTTGGCAAAGTCAGTGTGGTTTTTGCTGCTGACCTTAAAGTCTGCTATGCTTCTACCTGATCCTTTAGCTGCTACAGAGATCATGTTTCACCTGAACTGTGACTTTGTCTTTTGAACCAACCAGCGATGATGAAAGAAACCTGTGAACCTTTCCCTTCCCACATCGCAATATGGTGGAGGACTTCCTGGGGGGTTGCAAGAGCCACACCTGCACCCCAGCTGGGGTTGGAGCATTAGAAAGGCAGTGCCAGGGCAGGGCAGCCGGGGCTCATCAGTAAACTAATTAATAGCCCTGCAGGTGGCATGAGAGACCAGGGCTCCTCCTCCCTGGTGGGAAGAGGGCAGGTTGAGCAGAGCTCTGATATTAGTCCTTCCTCCCTGATTAGCTCCCATTCATCTTGTACTAATGAGCCTGAACTCTGAACTACCCCTCCCAGGAGAGGAGGTGATCTGCCTCTCTTGAGACTGATAGTGGGGGGATCTGTCTGAGAATGAGGGCTGGGTTATCTGCCTGTGTTCTTCCTTGCTGTCTTTATTTGATGATCATAACACAACCCAGCTGGTGAAGTGAGGGAAAGTGGCTGGCCTGTTTAATAGGTCACTGGAAAATATGTTCCAGCTTCCACCAGGAACCAGCAGAAAGCCCCAGTTAATAGGTCACTGGAAAACATGTTCCAGCTTCCACCAGGAACCAGCAGAAAGCCCCAGTTAACCCTTTTGGCATCTGCTGCTCCCTCTGGCATCATTTTGAGATGTTCCAGAGAAAGGATGTGGTAAGTCAAAGTTTGGTATGTCCTGTTTGGGGGATATGTAGTCATACATAGTATCATAGAGTCACAGACAGCTTTGGTTTGGAAGGGACCTTTCAAGCTCATCTTATCCATCTCCTCTCCAGGGAGAGCCCTGGCCAACCTTACCTGTAATGGTTCCAGGGATGGGCAACCTGGGCCAGGGTCTCACCACCTTCACTGTAAACAATTGCTTCTTTCACTCCAGTTTAAACCTCCCTCTTTTAGTTTAAAGTTATTACTCCATGTCCTGTTGTAATAGGTCATGCTAAAAAGATTGTTCCTGTGGGACAAAGGAGTCCTATGGGGTTTTGTGTGGATATGTGCATCATCTGGCACAGCACCAACGTGCTGCTCCTTGGTGAGGTGGTCCCTGCTATGAGCTGTTTGCTACCTAATTAATGGAGAAGGCAAGAAGAGGGAGAGAGGAATTAATGGCTTGAGTTCAGGGTCTGTGATATTCAGGTGTGCTGTTTTGCAACCCATGAAATGAGAAAGGTACCCTGGCTGTCCAAAATGGCAAGAAAAATACTTCCTAATTCATTCTGGTCCTTAAGAATCCTCATTTCACAGAATCGCAGAATGTTAGGAATTGGAAGGGACCTAGAAGATCATCTAGTCTGACCCCCCTGCCAGAGCAGGGGCACCTAGACTAAGTCACCCAGGAACACATCCAGGTAGGTCTTGAATATCTCCAGAGACAAAGACTCTACAACCTCCTTGGGCAGCCTGTTCCAGAGCTCTGTCACCCTCACTGTGAAAAAGTTTTTCCTTGTGTTGACCCTAAACCTCTTGTGCTCCAAGAGGTTTCCACTTCAGACTTTTCTTAAATACCAACTTTCAGGAATGTTTTTGTTTTTAAAGGGATTAGTTTACAAAGAGCTCAAAATGCTGGATTTGTGTGATAAATAAGACATAGCTTAGCAATGAGCCTAATCTTCTCATCTTTCCAGGAATCCCTCCAGTGCCCATCATCCAATTTTAACATTCCTGATGCAGAAGACCCAGAATCTGTGCCTGCCTTTTCTCCATGCCTTCTTCAGGAACTGCAAGCTGCAGACACCAGTAGGAGCGAGCTGGTAATTATTTGGGTGTGCTGCAAATTCTCCATCACTTGAAGATTCTAAACCCAGGAGTTTTTCACAAAGATCTGCTACAACTCAGGGCTTATAAGCTTGGTGTGGAAAGGTATGTCCTGTATTATGTGTGAAGTCAGACTTGATGATCATAATGGCCCTGTCTGGCTGTAAGAGAATAACATCTCATGTGGGTTTTCCTTCTCTTTCATGTAGGAATATTCTCAAGGAAGACTAGCTGTGGAGGTGAAATGGCAGATCAACACTGAAGCAACAAACTGAGGCTGCAGGGAATGGCTCGGGGGGAAAAGCAAAGGGAAGATGTCTTTGTTACCAACCCAGCTGCAACTTCCTGCTCTGGCTAGAAAATACCCTAGGAGGTGGCTTGTCAGCAGATCGCATGCCTTTGCCTTGCCTCGCTTCCCCATAATAAGTGAGTAATGAACTTGTAGGACAAGGGAAAGGTGGAATTCCCAGAAATTATCATCCTGAGGTAAGCACAAAGAGTCTCTGTCTTTCACCCCTCACATCCCTATAAATAGCTACAGGTTGTCAGCGTGGACAGGTCTTTCCATCATGAAGCACAAGCTATAAACCAGCATTTTTGATCGAGTGGCACACCTGTCAATTTGGAGTCATGCCTCTGAATTCAGGAGGTGGGGTCTGGACTCCATCCAGGGTCAATGGGCCAGTTTCCATCAGGCCTGTGTTCTCCCTAGTTCTCCTTTTTGCTCCCCCAGCCTTTAGTCATGATGTGGATCATGCAGCTCTTTCTGAGATGGAGGTTTTGCATTTTGGCTCATAGGGTGAGGAATACTGGCCACCCTGCTCCAACATATTTGCTTAGACCAAATGGGATATTTTCATCTATATACTGAACTCCTACTGAGAGACAAATGAACTTCACAACCATGATGTGCTTTTTGTATCAAAAATGTAATTTAACTTATTGTTAAACATTGGAAGACAGGATGCAGACCTTTTGGATAGGCTAGTGGGAACACAGTGTTTTGACAAGCAGCTCAGTGGGTATGGCTAATATGTTATACAAGCATATAAGATATTATGGGAGAACAATGGTGACATTTTACTATAAGCCACTGTTTTCCAGAAAAACACTGACATTCTGGAAGGGAAATGTCTTATCTTTCAAAAGAACATTGTTCAGGTGCAGTGACAGCAGTGTGAGCATGAAGCAGATTACTTACATCAGACTTGCTTTGGTAGATGTACAAAACCTTGCTATTTGGCCTTTCAAAACCACTATCTGTGTCAGGGTGGGTGTGAAACAAGGAAGTCGGGGGACAGGTGAGAAGCCAGTGGTGGCTCACCTGCCTGAGGAAGCTGGATTACATGGCTCAAGAAATGTGCCCAATATCTGATGCTATTCGGTCTCCTAATTAATGTTCACAATACCCTAACTGCTTACTAAATGAGCAGGTGACTCTTGTGCTGGGTGAACTGTCTCATTCTGGGTGATGGGTTGGAACTCAAAGTGCTCCCAACACCAAGGCTGAGTGGATGACCAACCCCCAAAATAGGATGTACTGAGGAACAAATGTGAGGTACTACAGGAATAGCCTGTGGGCAATTGGAAAGGATGCAAGACAACCCCGTGGGCAGGGGTTCTGAAAACAGACAGAAAATTATTACAGGCCACAAGCTGAGCATAATCAACAACCTAATGGAGAAAGTGAAGGGACAAGGTTTCTTTGCTCTCATCTGCTTTTCTAGCTCTCTCTTCCTGAGGCCAATCTTCAAAAAACTGCTGCAAAACCAGAGAGGGAACGATTGGTTCTCCACATGTGTGGTGGAGAGGGCTTAAATTTCAGTAAAAGAGGTTTGTTCAGGCTGAACTTTGCTGAAAGCTAAGGTTGGGGGGAAGGATAGTAGAGCAGTGTTATGGATGTCCTGTCAAATCTTTAAAAGCAGACTGGCCAGAAAAGTCGGAGGAGAAGCTGATCCTACTTTTGAGCAGAAGGAACTAACTTAACACTTAACTCTTCCTTGCTCCTGGGGATCTTGCTGTGGCAGTTTGGTCCCCTGGGTGCAGTGCAACAGGACCTCTCTCCATCAGCCTCTTAGTAGCTTTATTTTTGTGAGGCTGACAAGTTGCACCCAAAGGGCTTAGCAGAAACCTCAGCTCCGTTCCTCTGGGGTAGAAACAGTTTATTCTTGCAACCAGGTATTTGTTAATTACCTTCCACCCGGCTGTGCAGCCTTTTGCTTGGCTGTGATTAGGTTACCCCATGAAAAAGGATATGCGGTAACAAGTCAGAGCACAGGGAGCAGAATAAGGCTAACGTTTCAGTTTGCTTGTGTGCTAATCTTGATCCTCTTCTCCTAAATCCTCAGAACCTCTAGGATGGTATTGGGTTATCTTTTTTTTTTTTTCCCAATCACCTGTGTTTGCAACAAACATTAGTAGAATGGACAAAAAGTGGAGTAACAGAAGATGTCTTCATTCCAAGCTCCACTAACTAGCTCCCTAAAATATTTATGAATAGACTAAACACTTTTAATTTGATCTAAAATTGTCTAGTAGGTGCTCTCCTTTATTATCTAGATGTGCATTGTAATTTTAGGCTTCTCTCGATGTACTTGTCTTTTAAGACAACTGTGACCAAGTAATCAAGGCTGTCATCACAGCAGAACCTGGCTCTTGAGTCAAAAATCTCCCCACTGGTCTTTTTTTCATTTCCTGGCTCAGCATCAGGGGAAGAGATTATGTGATCTGATAGGTAAAATTATCCCATCAGAGGTGAATGTCCTAATAAAAGGCTTTTGCAGGCCTGGTTGTATGATATCCCTGAGAAGGCTACATTCATTTGTAGCCCTTTATTGAAGGGAATACTCAGTCCCTATGGAAACCCAATGGGACAAAGGATGATCCTAGCAGCTGAGACACCCACAGCTAAACACATATACAGACAGACAAACACACTGAGGTCAAGGATCCAAAACTGTTGCATTTCTCTGATTTAAGGGGGTGGTGGGAAAGGAACAACAAAACACCCTGATGTTTGATGTTTGGTTCAAAACGCAGTGCTGCATTATCTCAACTGGCTAAAATCTGGGGTGGTGAGCACTGCTTGGCCTGTCTGTCCAAAAAAACAAATGATAGTAAATTAATCTAGAAGTCATAATTGGTGTTTGTGAGGAAATCTGATCAGGTTCAATGAATCTGCAGAAAGAAAAATAGAAACCTTTCTGGGTGACCTTTTCTGAGACCTCCGATGGTTTCTCTTGCTGGTTGGTCAGCTGCTTTCCTTTTCCAGTGGGTTCTGAAAGGAGGTTTAAAAAGCGGAAAGAAAAACTTTTTGAGTTTTACTTTGAACAATGCAAAATAGTTAGTGAGAGCGAGGAAGGCGGCCTGTTGGGGATTGTCCTCTCTCTGCAGGGTCCTGCTGCTGGCTGAGCTCTCTGTCTGGGAGATCTCAGCCTGGGGGGTTTCAGCAATTGGAGGAAGAAATGAGGATGTGTCCCTCATCAACTCGGGGGATTCTGGGGAGGGAGAAGGGCGAAAGGGAGAACATCTCAATGTTTGAGATAGCTCAAAAGGATGTGGACGCTGGTCAGAGGGAGCTGAAGGTGGGTTCCAAGTGCGGGCTCATGGGCACTGAGCAGAGAGGTAGTGGACTGTTTGCCACAGCAATGTAGTGGGTGAGCCAGGGCCTCTGTCACCCCTGCTGTGATGACACACTGAGCTTGCACAGAGTCCTACAACTCACCTTTTCACCTTGAATCCCCCCTTGCTTCAAACCACCCTCTGCAAAGGTTGGAATTTGTTCCTGCTTTGGGGGAAGACTGGGGGATATAGAGGCAAGCACATTGCACATCTGAGAAATGTGGTTTCAATTAAAAGAAGAAAAAGCTCAAAAACACAGAGTGGGTTAAACATTACAGTAAAAAGCGTTCAATCTGCTCTCCCATTGCAAAGTACCCAACAGTTTATGTGTGTGATTGCAGGCAGGTGGTTCCTATTCCTATTAAAAATGGGTAATCTAAGCTCTCAGAGGATTTCTTCAGAGACAATCTGGACAGACCTGGAAGTCCAATATGCCTTTAAAACCATAAGTGTTTCCCCTTCACATCCCAGAATTCTCTTTTCCAAGGATTTTTAAGGAGCTCTTGGCCGGTAGATCAGGATCATCTCACTCTGTTTAGGGAGAGGAAAACCTGTTACCATAAATTAAAAGCTTCCCTGCTCCCTGCAGTTTTCAGGGAAATGTAAACTGAAGCTCATTGTGGGTGGTGGGGTGGAGGTTCTGCCCTTGATGGGGTGATGTCACTACCCCATCCACATCCTCCCCAGGGTCCGCCAACATATCTCACTTCTCCAAGCTGTGCTATGCTGGGTTATGCCTGGTTGAAATACCCTGTCATGGGCTGTTCACTGCCCATTGCGCTGCATTACGCTGGAGCAGACACTTGATGCTGTTAGCAGGCTGCTGACATCTAAGGAGTTTCATACCGCAAACATGTAACAAATCACTGCTGTCTTTTAGGGACCAGTGAGAACCACCTCTCTGTGGCTGCAGGTGTGTGTGGCTATCTCGGTCATCAGTGCAGTTTTTTTCTCTCCCAGCACCTGCTTTCTGCCTTCTGGTGCTGTTCTACTACTCCCACTGTTGCACTGGGTTGTTTTGTTTGCCTGCTGTCTGCATGCAGTGTCTGACCCAGGGGGAAAAGTGCAAGAGCCTCTGGTAGTCACAGGGACTGCAGGTTGAGATACTCTGCTTGCTGGTCCCAGAAAATACAGGCTGCACGGCCAAGTAGCCCAGACCTGGCAGTCTTGGGTGTGAGTAGGATCGGCATCCTCTTGGCACACCCAAACTGCCAGGACCCTCCTGCATTTATGGAGTTTTTGGAACCTGCATCAAAGCACCAGGCTCTCTGGGCAGGGAAGGTGATGGTGTGACCATGCTCATTGCTGTTGGGTTCATGGGGCATGTCAGAAAGATGGGGACTGTCTTTTCAGCAGGGCCTGTTGGGACAGGACAAGAGGTGGTGGCTTTAAATTAAAAGAGGGATATTTAGACTGGAGAGAAGGAGGAAATTTTTGCCACAGAGGGTGGTGAGACCCTGTCCCAAGTTGCCCAGAGAGGTGGTCACAGTCCCATCCCTGGAACCATTCCAGATGAGGTTGGCTGGGGCTTTAAGCAACCTGCTCTAGTTGAAGATGTCCCTCCTCCCTATAGGGAGGTTGGACTAAATGAGCTTTAAAGGTTCCTTCCAGCCCAAACCATTCTATGGTTCTGTGATTTTGTTCTGTTCACTTTGTGCCACAGTCCCACTTCTAGTCATTGTCATGCAATTAAAAGACGGGTCCCCTCCTGGATTTACTGACCCCCATACAACAAATAATCTTTAAAAAAAATATATTTTCCTTTAATTCCTTGATGCAGTAAACCATTTCTTTACTGTAGGACTACAAGTCCACCTGGGCTTGCAGAAGGTTCTTGCTCTGTGTGAGGTGTGCGAGTGGTATGTTTGGACAAGGGCTGTTTCTCAGGTGCCCTCTTGTTGCTGCTTCACTCTAGAAACACCTGATCCCTTTTGAAGGCAGCGTGGCTTCAGCTCCCTTGTGCTTTCAGGTAGAGTTGTTTTGAGATTCTCATCACCAAAGCCTCAGCCTCTCTCCCTGTTGCACAAAGGAGGAAAAAAACCCAAAACCAACCTTAATAATATTTTAGAAGAAGTCCTGAGTGCTGCATTGCAGTTTCACTTGATCACCCGGGGGAATAAAAGAATACCACATGCAGAGATCTTTTACTTAACATTGTGATGTTTAATCTTGCCCAGTCAGCAGTTTTTGAACATATTCCAGGAAAGCTTTTAAGCCTGATAAAGCCAGGGCTTTTGCATTTTCAAGTGATACTTTAGCTACAAATGACATGCTCTACTTGTCATTTGGCTTTAAAGGAAGGTAATTAAAATCTTCCTAAGAGTACAGTTACACCAGGGAAAGAACTAACATAAACTAAAATAAAAAGAAAGAGGCAAGCCCACAAAAATGCAATTTAGCAGATGAAAAATGTAAAAGAAAACTGTTAAAAGATAAAAGTATCACATACACAATAGCTGTTTGCCAAAGGAGGACTAATGATATGGGAAGTACTCAGACTTACACAGTAAAAAGTATGGGCAAGGCTGGGGAATTTCCAGTATACATTATCTGCAAGTTTTAGGGCCACTGGAAGCCACAAGACAGACTTGCAACTGCCTATTGGAGTCACAGCTGCAAAAGACATTCTCTGCTATTCAAGGTGCGAAGAGAAGATAAAAGCCACATCTAGCTGTGAGCCCTCACCCAAAGCTGGATGGGTGCAAATGAAGCTTTTCCACAAGATCCTCTATGATGGCTATATGAAACATATCAGATTAAGTTCAAAGCCACCCTCTCTCCTGGGTTTTGGAAAGGAAAGATGAAGCTGGTTCCCACATGAAGGTTGGCTTGCTGCTGAATAACCATGCAAGGTTATTCCCCTGAAGGAGGAAAGGGTCTATGTCTCCAAGAGGCTCCTTGGTGGGCAAGGGAGGTCCAGGGGAAAATGCATCCCTTGCAGAAGTGTGACAGGTGCAGAGAGAGCAATTCCAGACATCGCCAGGCACACATCTCAGCACAGAGCATGTTTCAAAAGAACCACAACAAGAACTTCTTCCCTTCTCTTTCCAGAAAGCCACAAGCAGTGGTGCCATTCCCAGTTTTGATCTGTGGGGAGGAAAAGGACTATGACTGAGGTACATCATTCCCAAAGAACCTTCACTCTCAAACAGCTGGAACAGTTCAGAAACATTCCAGTATAAAAATGGGGAAATTAAATTTTCTCCTAGGATAACATCAAGCCTACATCAATCAACAGCCTCTGGCATACTCAGCCGTTGAGAGAGGCCTGCTGATGAGTTCAGTAAAAACCAGACACTATCCATCTCTCTGGGATCAAACGTAAATAAGATTTCTATTTATTTATTTATTTATTTATTTATTCTCTTTGTGTGTGGGTTTTTTTTTGATACCAGACCAGCCAGAGCAGCTGGTGGTTTGAAATCTGGAACTTCCCTTTTGACAGCAGGTTCCCCTGGGGTGCATGTATTTATTAGTATCATTTGCTGCTAGAAAATCAGCAATGTCTCTGCGTGCTCACTGTGTGTAGCAGTTACCCTTTGTTAGTGATTATTACTCCCTGATGCCCTGATGGTCTGAGACAGTCTTCCTCCCTGCTCTGCACAGGCACAAATGCCAGCAGGAAAGAGAAGCAAACTTCATCCTTGGATGGAACAGAATAAAAAAAATGGCAAGTTCAACCACACTCTGCTTCTTATCCTTCCTTTCTGTAACTCAAAATAAACCCACGAAGAGAGATGAGCTGTCTGCCAGGAGCCCGAGGAAAGACTTTGCTTCTCACCACAAACATAATGATGTGAACTGTTCAGCGTGCATGGAGAAACAGAGGTATAAGAAAGGAAAAAGCAGGTTGTGCTGCTGGAGATAAAGTGGCTTTATAGTCCACCCTAAACATCTGTGTATGTGTCCACAGAGGTGCTAACATTCATGGGAGGGCCTGGCTCCTGTGGGAACATCCATCAACTCTTCCCTATGCTTTGGGGCAAGGCAGAGTACCCTGGAGGATCTTCTGTTGCTTTGGAGGATATAGGCAGGACTTTGTCTAATTTCTAGCCTTTTTTGTCCTCCATGGCCTCAGCAGTGCAGGCTAGACTCTGCCATTGTCTTGATGGGAAGTCCCAACCCAATTTACAAACTGAGTTTTCTCAGGTTTTCTGGTAAAAAACAAAACCAAACGTACCCATAATGAGCCATTTCCTATGCTGGTTGAACATGGCATGTGTAGTACCACCAGACTTTCCTACTCAGTCTGAACCACAAATGATGCCTCTGCCTGGTTTCCCTACCAATGCACCTTTCATTTATTTCTTGTCTGTGTGGAGCTTACAACACTTCAAGGAAAAAAGCTGAAATAAAATGTCTCCTTTGCTCTTCATTTCCCATAGCACACTTCCCTTCATAAATGATCCTGTACAGGTCTTGTACCTGGTCCATCTGGCATGTGCAGGTGCCATCCACAATCACCAGGACAAAAATACATCCTGTACAATGGTTACTCCTCCCTTAGGAAACACATGGCCCTGCTGAGCAGCTGCAATCATCTCTTTGCCATGCAAATTCCCGTTTTCCTTTTAGGAAACTCCACAGGCTCTTTTCAATAATGGTGGGAAGTGGTGGTGGAGAGATGCTCCAGACCAAAGCCAGCCTCACACAGGGGGGCTGCCAGCAAAATGCATGGCAACCATGGTGTGGCTCAGTGAAGAGCCTTCTCTTTGAGGTGGAGACAGTCATCTCTGGGGTTACATCTTTCACCAATTCCTCCCTGACCTCAAAACATTCAGAGCACTTGAAAGCTTTCCTATCCCAACAGACCAGTTTCATCACCTTGAAGATTTGCTGGTGAGTCCCAGCAACAGGTGTAACCCAAACCCAGCAACCAACATCCTGAGCTGCTCCCCAAGAGACTGAAGGAATGGGCAGAAGATAGTATGTGGTATCAGAGATGAAAGATGCTGTGATGACTTTTTGCTGATGTACAGATATGATCTTGATGATTAACTTTAATGACCTGCTATTTTGTGAGGGAAACAGAGAACTAATTTTTAGTTTTTTTATTTTTTTAAATTTTTTTGTAATTAATTGCTATGCTGTGGTCTTGTTTCTTGCTGCTGATTTTGCAGTCAGGTGGGAAGAAATACTCCAATCCTCCCACCTTGGCACCCCAGTAATTCAGAGCTGAGTTCTCTCCTATCCCAGCTGTGAAAAATCAAATAATCTAGGGAACCTTGAAAATGCTTCTGCAGATCTCAGTGCTAAATGAAAGCTCCATTTTTTATAATACAACTCTGAAATGGTGGAACTGCAGCTACAATTGGGTCTTTTTAATTTGAATGTAATTGAGCTCTGAAAGAAACCATGAGTTTGCAAATCATGAGCCAGTGGAACTGGGAGAAGCCATAAGTAGAGGGCTGAAGCCCATTTCCTTGTGTGTGAAGAAGACTAGATGGTGAAAGGGCTGTTTACTCTGATTAAGGACTCTGTTAAGGTTAATGATACTATTTTCCTTCACTAAGTGGTTTTCAAGTGTCCAAGATGCAGGATCAGGCTCTCCTTGCTGCAGGATTTCATAATTCAGTTAATTGCTCCATAAATATGAATTATTATTCCACAAAGAGAAGATTATTGTGAGGAAAATATTAATATTTAGCAGTTGTGCTTTTTATCCATTAATGTTTAAAATACTCTACAGAGTGGGGAAACATTTATGTTCTTGGTTTTAGAGGTTGAGAAAGTGAGGAAGAGAATGAAATCCAAGGGCAAGGCCGGGGGAAGATGCAGAGAAGAGGACTATGATGTAGCCACAGGGTTTTGGTTTTTTCCAGGTGTTTGAGCCCAAACTTGCCCTCCAGAATGGAGTGAAAGAGGAATTTTGGGTTCTGTTACCCAAATCCCTTCTGGACTGGAAAGAATTTCTGATAATTTTTCCCAATTATTAGCTTTGGCAATGGCGAAGAGATAACTCTGAAAAAAACCGTAAAGTTCTTTCTTTGGCATTTTTCAAAAGGTACCATTCCAATTCTTGTTTCAGTTTTTCCCTTAATTGTATAAGTGGTTCCAAGATGCTTTCAATAAATCAATGAAAGGGATGGTTTTAATTGGGTTGAAATGCAACATTTTATATGACCCATTCTAGTTTTCTTGCAGTTTATGATTTGTCAAAAGATTTAAAAAAAAACAAAACCAAAAAACAAAAAAAAAAAGAACCAAAAAACAAAACCTTGGTTTGATCCAGCCCCAAGTGATTTTTTCCTTAATTTTTAAAAATCACCAGTAAATTTCCAAAACCCCTTTTTCTTACAAAGTCCTGCAGTTCCTTTCAGTGCCTCCCTGCTTCATTTTCCGTACATGTAAATTACATTTAATAATTTCCTGTCTCATGGAAGGGTGGAGATAATGAACTTCTGGGCTTTGAGACACTTGGAGATCCTCAGTTGAAAAAAACCCCATGTGTTACCACAAAGCCTTTGTACTTCTGGCCACCTTTGGGAGAGCTGGAAGCAGGAGCAAGGAAGGGTCCAGGAGCTGAGCCTGATGCAAGGACATGTGCATTTCTGGTGGCTTCCCACCACCCTCAGCCAGCTTCTGGCACCACCATGGCAAGGTTTATCTTGGCCTTAGACAGGCAATTTCACACCTGTACAGAAGGCTGTGCAGTGCTGAGCTGAGTTCCATCTGTGGGCTATTTTGAAATCTCAGCAAGCTTAGCTTTTGATATGAGGCTGAGCAGAGCTCTTGGTGAGTGTTAATCTTCAGCCTTTGACACAGGCCCTGTGGGGTACGAAGCATAGAGAATTGCAAAGTCAAGACCTATTGTTGCGTGCACCTTTCTCGCCGCCTCTGTAACCTCTAGAGCCTTGTTGGGTTTTTTTCTAATGACTGTGTTCATCCTTTGCTATTTCACTCGAATTCTTGAACCTACTAAATTAAATCAAAGGGAAAATGGATAGTATCTTAGGAACTCCATAGAAACAGCACAACTCCTCTGGGACAAAGATCACATAGTTTGGGGGATTATGCCGGAAAGAGTTTAAAAGAAACTCCGTTAGAGTAGGAGGTATTGAACATTACAAACTGTCCCCTCCCACACCATCCTGCCCCCCAACTTTCCTTCTCCATTCTGAAGATCCAAGTGATTTTACCATTTCCAATGAGGTTTGGAAGATAAACCAAGCTTTGACCTCGATAAAATCCAGGTGAGCAGCTGTATTGGGCTGTTCCATTTCCATGTGCTCCTGGGGGGTTGGTGGCGGGGGGGGTGTTGGATCACTGCCCCTATCCACAGAGCAGTACTAATGGCCTGTTTCATGTCTTGGGGACAACTCATGCAAGGATATGGACTTACTGTTGGTCAATAATTCAAAGCTATGTCCACCCACCATTGAAGTTTTGGAGAAGTATTGTAAGTCAAGTTGTTCCAACAGTAACTGAGACAGACCAAATGAAAACTAATTGCAAATAGATGGACTAACGAAAACTAATTGCAAATAGTCCAAAAACATCAAACCTAGACCTAGAAACAAGAAGAAGCTGTGTGCTGGACACCTTTTTATCTGGGCTGCAATAGGAACACTTCCTTATGAAGGACTGCTCATCTCTCCTCTCTGCAGGTCAGGGTGAACTTGGCATGAAGAAGTGGGTAACTTCACTTCAGAGATGTGTGTTTCTCTCTCTGTTTAGACAGACAATTGCATGGAGGAAGAAATGGTAGAGGAAAGACTTGGAGCTCTTGACACTGAGGTTTCTAAATGTCTTTGTGAGCACCGGCCCCCCCTTCTACTAACTGGC
Organism: Alcedo atthis; assembly: GCA_033558465.1. Taxonomy (NCBI): domain Eukaryota; kingdom Metazoa; phylum Chordata; class Aves; order Coraciiformes; family Alcedinidae; genus Alcedo; species Alcedo atthis. The sequence continues at coordinate 8,453 of WYEA01016892.1, read as the reverse complement.
AAACTCTACCAAGGAGGACAAGAAGGACATGGGTTGTCAAAGCTGAGCATTCCTGTCAGAGTTGATGCACATAGGGAAATTTTCTGCAATTCTGTTTTGAAGAAAATTAGAAAGGTTCCTTCTCCAGGGTTCTATGTCTGATACCTTTAATCACTATTAGATTTTTAATCACAAGGGAAAAGAAGAAAGAAATGTTACGTACCCTTTTTATTGTTTTCTGCTTAGTCAACAAGTCAATATTTTTGGAAGCCTTGGTATACTGATTGCTATAATTGTGTAACCCCTCCAAAGGAGGAGCTGTGTCTTGCTTTTCGTCCAAACTGCTGGCCAACTCCAAGCAAAACCCAGCTAGAAAAAGAACAAAAATAGCTAAAAAAGTGCTGTGTTTATAATTTATCCAAATGCATTTGCATGCTTGGGAAGGGCAACAGGGAAACCAACATTCCTGTCTCCAGTGAGCATTCCACAGAAATTCATCAAGGAAACCAAACCAAACCAAACCAAACCAACAACAAAAAAAGACCCAAACCAACTCACAAAATACTTCAAAGAGCTTTCAAATTCTCTACAGAGCAGCAGCATTTTCTCACCTTCTCTTCCAATTATTCCTCCAGCTCATTACTTGAAATGCTAAGCAGTCCAGGTGGTCCTAACCCAGATTCCTTTGCAAAGGTCTCTGTATGCTACAAAAACTGGATTATGTTGAAATGGGATTTCTACCAGGAGGAGAGGGAGGTCTAGTCTCCCTGGTTAGGACCAGATATGGAGGTAGACATCAAAGTCTGGATAGGGTGGTGTGCAAGGAACCACATCTGTCTCCCATCCAAAGGATGAATGTAGGTTTGGCTGGGAATAAGAACTAGACTGGGGAAAGGGACTGGGTTGAAGCTTATATATGAGCAACATCTCCTTTATGTCTTGCATCTGCAGTTGTGAAAGCTAGTGTGATGTCAGCCTGACTTCTATTATTAAAGGTGGTGAGACAGAATCACAAAATCTCAGAATCACAGAATCACAGAATGTTAGGGGTTGGAAGGGACCTAGAAGATCATCTAGTCCAACCCCCCTGCCATAACAGGATCACCTAGATTAAGTCACCCAGGAATGCATCCAAGTGAGTTTTGAATGTTTCCAGAGAAGGAGACTCTACAACTTCCCTGGGCAGCCTGTTCCAGAGCTCTGTCATCCTCACTGAGAAAAAGTTCTTTCTTTTGACATTGAGAAGAGCCTGGCTCTGTCCTCCTTACACTCACCTATAACATATTTAAAGACATTGATGAGATTCCCCTCAGTCTTCTCTTCTCCAGTCTAAAGAGCCCCAGCTCTCTCAGCCTCTTCTCATAAGGGAGATGCTCCATTTCCTTAATCATCTTGGTAGCCCTGCGCTGGACTCTCTCCAGAAGTTCTCTGTCCTTCTTAACACCATCATTGAAGGTCCAGTATCTCAAGATGATGGTTGAACAGGAAGCCACCACAGGTGGCATTGGGGAATGTCATCTGTGCCAGTGTGAAAGGTAAACCAGGTGCTGTTGCATGGGTCCTTCTTCCTTCCCCAAGTGAAGTCAGTAAAGCAACAGCATCACCAAAGCATTGCAGCAACAGGTCACTACAACTGCCTTGTAGTCATGATGTCTCACCAGGGCTTGCATCAGAAAATTTCTCAAAGCTCTCTTGAAATAAACCTACTAATCAGCAGGTGACTCACCAACAGAGACTTCAAAGGAAATTCAGTTCCTAAGAACTCTGTTTGTTTTTTCTCCTTAATATAGGTACTTTTCTTTTTAATTTATTGATTAATTACCAACCTGAGCTATTGTTATACCCTGTCTAATAACTTTCCTTCTATTTCCATTCTTTGCTCTTGTATGAAGAACTAATTTAAAGTGAGGACTTCAATGAGATAATGTTACAGCATCACAAAGGGAGGAATTCAGGTTGGAAATCCAGTGTCCCCAATGCCATGGGGTGAAAGCACAGCCCCAACTCAAGCAAGAACAGTGAATTCAGTAGGGAGGGTGTAGACCCTGCGTATGCATCTATAGAAACCTGGCATAGCCAAAAGGATATTTTTCAACCATTTTTCAAGTTGACTTAACTTGGGCAGTGAAACTTGTCTGGCCCGTTTGAGCCATTTTCACTTCCTTGTTCTTGTTTTCAGAGGATGTGGGAAATGTGCATAAAAGATGCAGAATAGATTCTACAAGGGAAAGCTAAAATCCAGCAGTATCTCTTTTTTTTTTTTTTTTTTTTTTTTTTTTTAAAAAAAAAAAAAAAAAAAAAGCAAAATAACTCTAAATTTAGAATCATAGAAAGGTTTGTGTTGGAAGGGACCTTAAATATCATCTCATTTCAACCCTTCTGCCATGGGCAGGGAAATCTCCCTCCAGCCAGGTTGCTCAGAGCAACTCATCTGGCCTCATCTTAAACACTTCCAGAGATGAGGCATCCACAGCTTCCCTGGGCAACCTGTTCCACTTTCTCACCACCCTCACAGCAAAGAATTTATTTCTGATGTCCAATCTAAATCTACCCTGCTCATGTTGAAAACCATTGCCCTTTGTCCTATCACTTATATGTATTTGATAGCAGAAAGAAAATGGAAATATTTACTGAAAGACTGAAAATTTGAGGGATTATTATCACCACCATGAAATCCCACTCCATTTCACAGTCCCCAGAGATGTTGTCTGGTAAAGGGAAGCCTGATGAGCTGTTGATTTTCATCCTAAAAGAATACACAGCTGAGAAAGCAGAAGGGAATTTGACATCAGTTTTTGGTTATTAGTTCAAACTGTGTATATTAGGAATAGCTTTTTCTTCTTTTTTTTTTTTTTTTTTTTTTTTTTTTTTTTTTTTTTTTTTTTTTATCTTTCCCAAAGAACTACATAGGAAGTTGCCAAGTGATGAGTCCTGCCAGCCTCCTTCCCCAGCCAGACAACTGGTTGGACACAGTGCCATGCTCCAATGGATTTCTATGATTAGGGCCCCTGATGGGGCTATGTTAAAACTGTATCTGGCTGTTTCCAACAAAAACACATTTTTGAAAGCTGAATTTTATGGCGTATATCCCAGATACCAGGTATAAAGCTCTATCTGGAGAAAAATCAGCACTCTAAATTGCCCTTGTTCCCAGTCTATGTATCTGACAAGTATTTGTGCATTTTGAAAGGAAAATCTCTGCTTAGAGAAGACTTGTTTCAGTTACACCATGATCTCTGAAACAGCAGAATTAGGAGTCTCTGATTTGTGAAGACTTTACTAAATATCTAAATTTTTCAGAAAGTTTCTGCCTCTGAAAATCAGATTCTTTAAAGGTGCTTCAATGCCCCAAACTGGCAGGACTCCAACCCACCGTCTGCTTTTGAACTTCTTGGCTAAGTGAAGCAACAGCTGCTTGATGGACACTGGAAAGAGAGATTTTGCTTTTGTACAGATTTTGAGGCAGGCCTAGTCTTCCTCCTCAGATAATATTGACCCTGGATCAAGGACAATATTTTGACTGGTCTTTTAAAGGTGGCTGCCACACATACTGGAGAGTGATGTATTATGTAATAAATACCTGTGGGCACTACAGGGAGGCAAAGATGGTGTTGGCCAGAACTACTTTTTGCGAGGAAGTTGGGAAAAGATTGCTGCTGTGTTCCTTGCAAAGGTACCTAAAATTAAAAATAGTTGTAGCAGTGTCTGTAAGAATGGACATCAACAAAATTTCTGGGGATGTGCTTTCAGCTGCAAGATGATGTACAGACACCAGCTGGCTCCTGGAGCCCAGTTTGGATCCTGGAAAAAAAATGGAAAAGAATGGTTGAGAAGCAGTGGTCTGTTTGCATCTTGTTATTTTTTCAGGCTAATAGGATCTCAAATAGAGTTTGCAGAAAAAGATACCACAGGTATTGACCACGACAGAGAGGGATAACCCGGAGGCTTAACATCATCTGAAGAAACCATCTCCTCTGTCCTTACCAGAGCCTGCTCTGGCTTTCCTGACATAACCGAGGGTTGTTACTGAATCACTGGGAAATCGAAAACCCACAGCTGGCCAAGCCACCTGCGCCTGCGGCCCCCATCACCCGTGGCCCCCTCCCAAGGGACATCATCCAGTTGTGGAGCAGGGCAGAAAGTGCTGGCACCGGTCTGAGCCATGGGGTCAGCTGGGGAGGCAAGGGGCCGCCCGGCCCCCAACAATCCGCCTGTTGCGGAGGGGGATTACTGGGGGAATTAGTGCCGGTGGATAGAGACGAACTCTCAGGCAACAACTGTGGGTGTCCTTTCCTGCATCCCTTCCCAGGGAATCTGCCAGCCCTGCCCGTCTCGAATGCAGCCGCTGTGTGTCGGATCAGCACAGCTGTATGTGCGCCACTGCTAATCCGTCTGCACAACATGCCGTGCGCCAGCTGCCTGCATTAGGGACTGAGGTGACTGGACAGTGCCAGGGTCTGCCACAGGACAGCCTACAACCCCCCACCCCAGCATCCTCTGACCTCAGTCATCAATGGAGATTTCTGGTCCCCACCCACACAATGCATCCCAGCTTTGGTCCAGGGGGTGTGAGAGCTTCCAGTTCTCCTCACTCAGTCTCCTTTCTCACCATTCCCCTTGGACACCCCTGGTGCACTCTCTTGCATGAAATAGTTTCAATCTCAAATTGATAAATTCTCTATTCTCCTGGCAGGTCTGTGTTTGCAAAGTGGAAGGTAGCAATGCTTCATCATCCTTTCTGTCAGCCCGGGTACATCTCTTCAGTCCACAGCAGCACAGAATCATTTTGGTTGGAAAAAAAACTTTAAGATCATTAAGTCCAAATGTTAACCCAGCACTGATAATTCCATCACTAAACCATGTCTCTCAGCACCTCATTTACATGTCTTTTAAATCCTTCCAGGGATGGGGTCTCCACCACCTCCCTGGGCATCCTGTTTCGACTGCTTAATGTGTGTGGCTTCAGTCTCAAACACATAGGTACCAGTACTGAAATCCCTGTCATTTTCCCCAGAGTGCTCTGAGATCTTCTAAGAAAGCTGTTCATTACATATTTCCTCTGCCTTCTCTCATTTCTGGGGTAATTAGTCCCTGTAAGTTAATTTTCTAGCCACTGGGACCAGCAGATGGATTGCAGATCCGCATTGCCTGCACCGGATTAAGGTCCTGTCACAGTGCTGTGGTCTCAGCTCCAGAACACGCAGCATGTTTGCCTCTGATTAGGATTGCTCTTGCTTTCCAGCTTTCCGTAACCACACTATTGTTTTATAACTTGATACCTAATTTATTTTAATGACAACAAATAATTTGGCAAGTGCTCTCCATCCTTGTTCTGGCAAAATTCTGCTTTGAGATTGATAAAGCTGTTAAGATGAGGAGGGGGGTTGGTTTGTTGATTTGGGATTGTTTTGGGTTTTTTTGCATAGAAACCTAAAGACATAAAGGAATTCTTTCAATAAATATTGTTCTGACCCCCACCTTCCCTTCACAGAATCACAGAATCACAGAAATTAGGGGCTGGAAGGGACCTAGAAGATCATCTAGTCCAACCTTCAGAGCTGTCAGTCAAAGGAGAAGCTGCCATTCCAAAAAATGTTTATTGAGACAGGGGTGGGGAACACAACAGAGTCAAGCTCAGCAGGATCGTAAGCCCTATGAATTCCTCTTACCTCCCCTTGTAGCTGGAGGAATAAATTCATCCCTTTGCTTTCAACTCACTAAAGAACAGAGCTGTTCCCTGCCTATGGTGCCCTGTCCAGGAGACAAATTCCTCCTCCCCAGGCAGGACCGGCTGCAATCCCTGTACTTGAAAGGTTTGAGAGGGATTTCCAGGAGTCTTCCCAAGTCACTCAAATTTATAGGGAGTTTCACAAGTTCAGTAGATGGGGTCTGGGTGGATCAAGTTGGAAGTCAGTGACCAATTATCAAAGAATCATGTTATAGAATGACCTAGCTTGGAAGGGACCTCCAAAAGTCATTTAGTCCAACCCCCCCTGCAGTAAGCAGGGACATAGTCAACTAGATCAGGTTGCTTAGAGCATCAACAAACCTGACCTTGAATGTTTCCAGAGATGGGGTTTTCACTACCACCCTGGGTGACCAGTCCCAGTGTTCCACCAGAGTTTGCTGTTGCAAGCATGACCAGAAGTTACTCCCTGAAGCTCAGTTGCTGCCTCAGCAACAGGTTTGGTCTTGAGTTCCTGAAACCCCTGCCCAACAAGCCTCTACATTGCCCTTTTTATGCACCCAGGGTCAAACTTTAACTAAATCTTCTCAACTATGTGTTGCTGTATTTAGAGGCCTTTCTACCTATGGGTATTCTTGTGGCGGAGTTGCAAGGAGGAGGTTGTTTGTGTGTGCCAGACACACAGACATCCCTTTGGCCTTGCTCACCCTGACTTATCCCAGGGCACAGAAGCAACTACAGGATTAAATTAAGCTCCCTACAAAGGACTGGTATTAAAATATACTGCAGGTAGCAGTAGCTTTTGGGGTCTCCATGGGTCAAACAAGTCCAGATCTCTGGAAGGGCAGGAGTAGTGTTTATAAGAGATCTTCTCTCCTTCATACATGAGATATGTTTCTGACTTTACCCAGCCTGACCTCTGGGCTGTACCAGTTTGTTCAGACTGCAGATAGACTGATGGTCTGCAGAGACTCCCCCTCCTGGAAAAACTCCTTTCTTCTGTCCTATTTCATATTCTGATAAGTAAAAACAAAGAGCCAAAGCAGAGCAAAACCAGATGCATTAATTAAACAAACACAAACTCAATGGTCCCTTTACATCCCCAATGCAAAGTTGGCTCTGATTTATCAAGACACATTTGGCTTGCAAAGAATGAGGCCAAATATCTCAACATCTACAGCTCCCTGCTTACAGGAGCCCTAAACACTTGACTTTTCTGTGCTGCTTCATGACTGCCCACGAAACAACCCCCCTTGTCCTCATTGGTATGCGAACCCACGACCAGCGACCTGAGTGGAGGGGTGCAGATGGCACTGCCATCCATCAGAAACCAGCTTCTTTGCAAAGAATAACGCCTCTGTAGCATCTCTTTTCTGTAGCTCTAAAAATAAAACAAAAAAACAAATGAGAAGGGACACGTGAACCAAGGACCACAGCATGAAGAGCAGGAGCTGAGAGGGTGGGTGGGTGAAGAGGATTCAGTACCTGGAGATCTGGTTCTGGGATTCACAGTCTGTTGCCAAGGATTTGAATCCAGGGGGACACTTGAAGGGGATGAGTACTAAGGAAAGGGCAAATAGCTGACCCATTGCAATAGTCATTATTAAGCCAAGTTTCTGATGAGTCCAGAAAGAGTTCACTCCTTTGTACCATTAAGTCTTCCAGTACATAAGAGGTTGATGTGATGGGGAGCAGCCCTCCTCTCCATGCCCTCTGGGGAGAGGTCCAGAAATGGTGGGTTACACTGCAGCACAGGAGTTTTAACTTAGAGAAATGATTCTATCTGGAAGGAGTTAAGCGTTGGAAGAAACTGCCTGGAGTCAAAGTGGAGTCATCATGCTGCAAGCTCACTGAGACCAAGTTTGACCCACAGCTGCCAGGCACCACTTGAGAGCTTCTGCTCCAGCCTAGGTCAGAAGGATGGAGTGGATGACATCCACAGGTCCCTTCCCTAGTTTTCCATCATTCAGTGACAACAGCATATGATTTGTCATGTGATGCTGATTGCAAAGCTTCTTCATCCAGCAGATGTGTTTATCTTTGTTGTTACTGGTATTGGAATGACATCAGTGGCCTCCAGCGTGTGGGTTGCTTACCCCAGAGTTAACTCCTGTTGGAATTATACATCTCAGCATAACAGATGAGCTCTCCTATAGTCCAGAAATTGCTCAGGCCCTGCAGCACCTTAGTCCAGAGGCCTAAACTGTGCCTTCTTTGTAAGCAGTGTTTAGGGGATGCCATCTAAAGTCTGGGATTTGTTGTGCAAGTGCTAAAATGTTCAGTGGAGCAAATGGCTATCAACAAAATACCACAAATTGGAAAGCCATTTGCTCCATAGGCAATGCTCAGCATAGGAATGGGTTTTTTTCTATGACTGAGAGGGGTAAAACCATCAGATACATCAAGCTGTGACTGTTTCTGTCTCAAATTGTCCCTGCTACTGATTGTTGGAGAAAAGTGGAGACTACTTTGGCAGTAAAAAGATTGATTACCACCTCCAGACCTTGCTGCATGAATCACAGACTCACAGATATTAGGGGGTGGAAGGGACCTAGATCATCTGGTCCAACCCCCCTGCCATAACAGGATCACCTAGATTAAGTCACCCAGGAATGCATCCAAGTGAGTTTTGAATGTTTCCAGAGAAGGAGACTCTACAACTTCCCTGGGCAGCCTGTTCCAGAGCTCTGTCATCCTCACTGAGAAAAAGATCTTTCTTGTGTTGACCCTAAACCTCTTGTGCTCCAACTTGCACCCATTGCCTCTCGTCCTGTCATTGGATGACATT
>WYEA01016890.1:18959-35341 GCA_033558465.1 Alcedo atthis | reverse complement strand
CCCGGCTCCGCCTCGGCCCTTTCGCCTGCCCCCAGCCGAGTCCCCTCCCCAGCCCCATGTGTTCGCCGGCCGTCTCCTCCCTCGGCCGCGTTCATTTCATACCAGCTCTCATTCCTCGCATTCCTCACTTCCTCCTTTCAAACTCCAGGGGAAATAAAAACCCTCCCTTTTCCTCCCCAACTCTCGCCCGGCCGCGGCCGCCACCGCCCCCTTCCCGCCGCCGCCCGGACTCGCCGCCGCCCCGCGCTGCCCAGGTGAGTGTGCGCTTTGTGCCTCGGCTGCCGCTCCCCCCGGGGCCGCTGCCCCGCTCCCCTCCCCGGCCACCCCTCACCAGCTCGGCATTGTTCGAGCCGCGGAGCGGGCGAAGGGAGAACCCCGAGGGCGCACCCTAGAGCCGCCCCGGGGGCAGCCGCGGCTCCCTGACAACTTTTTCTCTTTGCGGCTCTGTAACTTGGCGATCCCGAGCCAGAAGTTTCCCCGCCCGCTCCTCTCGCCCGAGCCCCCCGCTCCCCGCCTGCGGGCTCGGGGTGGGGACGGGGCGGGAGCGCGGGGCCGGGGGGCGGCAGCAGCAGCAGCCCCCGCTGCTCCGTCGGCCGAAAGTCCCGCGGCAGGAGGCGGCTTTGAAGCCGGTCCTCGCCTCCCCCGGACGACGAGAGCCGCTTCTTGCCCCGCTCAGCTCGGGACCCGCGTTCGCGGCCGCGGGTTGCGGGGCGAAGGGGCGCGGGTGCCCGCGGGAGAGCGGGGAAGCGGCAGCGTTCGTGTGCCGCAGGCGTACAAAGGAAGCGATGGAAACACCCTCCATGGAGCCTCCGGCGGCTGCCCCTGTCGGGAAGGGGCTGCCGGGGCCGGGACTTGGGGAATTGGGCGGCTTGTCGCACGGGCTGGAAACCGCCAGGGCTTGTGACGGAGCAGGGGGGGTTGTTCTGCCCTTCCCAGAGGGGCTCTGAGGAGAGGGGAGAGGAGGATCCCCCTTCCCGCAATTTTAATGTAAATTAGGGAAGGTGTTTTTGGGAAAAACAAAACAAAATCATAAGCAAACCTGTGTGGGAAAGCGTGTGAAGGGTTACAGGGATTTACCAGAAGATGAGGGAATCTTCCCACATGGGTTATCCGAAGTTAGGGTTGAGTTTTGGTGGTAGGCTACTGGAAAAGATTTAGGTTAAAAACCAACCCAACACCAAAAAGCAAACAAAAGATGACTTGGGGGAGCTTCTCATTTCATGTAGGTGACTCCATTTAAACCATCCCTTGCACGGGATGCTGGAGATTGGCCTTTTTTTCATGGAGCAGAGGGCAGGAGTGTAACTCCACCTATTGTAATGACTTGGGTAAAGTACTTCATGGTGAGTGGTTATTTGTAAATAAAAAGTGAACAGTCAAACCCAAACAAAAAGCCACGATCCACACTAACCATTTTTTTGGGTTGCTTTTGTTTAATCTGAATTTACACCCTTACTTCCTAACCTTAAGAGCTGGGTTCTGCAGATCTTTTCCAAGAAGCAATGCAGAGTGTTCCCAGTGCAGGGGGCACGGCAGGGAAGGAGATTTGGGTGGGTTGGTTTTTACCTTTACCTGTCCAGCTGCTGCAGGTATTAGAGGCTCCTGCAGAAGGAAAGGGGCAGCTGGACACACAGCATCGCAGACTGTCAGGGCTGGAAGGGAGCTAGAAGATCATCCAGTCCAACCCCTCTGCCAGAGCAGGGGCACCCAGACTGTCACCCAGGAACACAGAGTGATGGGGAGGAGTGAGAGGAACAAAATGGTTTGGGAAGCAGTGAGTGACTGAAGCAGCTCTGCTGCCACCTGTGCAGGGAAAGCCTTTTTGTCTTCGCAGCTTTTACCACAGAAGAGCTGAGCTGTGCTGGTGCAGCAGAGCCTTGATTACAGCTGCTGGGTGCAGAGGAGCTGGTTTGTTGGGAGTTGGCAGAGCCGGGGACAGGCAGGCAGTGTGTGCAGGCACCTCACGGTGTTGTGTGGCTGCCTCCAGCTGGAGCTTGCAGTGGAATCGTCATCTGCCCAGCCTGTTGTTTGTATCCTCTCACAAGTGACCTCGGGAGATCCATTGTCTTGTTTCCTGCTCCATCTTTTGGATTGTTCAGTTCATTTACCACGGGCTTTGAAGTATTTAGGTGATGTCTCACAAGTCTTTTAGTGTGTTATGGAGCATAGATGGGGAAAATGAACAGGGTAATCCAAGCTCTGAAGAGAAAAAGGGCTCCATGGCACCACAACTTGCTGTGGCTCGAAGTAAAATCACAGCTGCTCTTGGTTTCTTACTTGTGTGTTTGTTGCACAGGACACAAGTACAGTAAATAGTTGTGAAGGCTGCTGAGAGGTTCCAGTTCCCAGTGGATGCTGCAGCATCTCTGGGGTGATAGTGGTTCACAGCTTTATTCTGGTGGCATTAAATATCTTCTTCAGATCATGGCTTTTTTGTGTGAAACTAAACTTTCAGTATTTTATGGTGTTATTACAGGTGTAATTATTGTCTGTTACAGCTTTCTGCAGTTTGTGCTCATCTTGCAGTGAGAGCTGTTGGGGGTGATTCACGGGTCTTTGTTGCCTGAAGTGCTGCCCAAGCACAGGCAGATAAAAGTGGCATCGCTCATTGTGCACAGGCAGATAAAAGTGACGTTGCTCACTGTGCGGGAGCATTTGCTTTGCACACAGCTCCCGTTCACCATTCTCACTCTCGTGTGTCTTTAGCTCTGGCTCCTGGCGGGGCTTTTTCCTTGAGGCTTTTTCCTGTTTTGTTTCTACTCATTTGCATGACTTTTCCCACACAATCTTACTTGTTTCCCCACTTCTCTTGTTTATTCTTGCTATTTTATAAACGGATTTTGTTTGTTTCTGTTTCCTTTTGGTGTGGTTTGGGTTTTTGAGTGGTCTGAATCCCTTTGAGTGGTTTCTATCCACCAGTGTTCATAAACTCCACGCCACTGGGTACTTTATTTCCCTTCTGTGTCATCTGCAAGTTTCATGAACATTCCCTTTATTCACTCTTGGATCTCTAAGACGTCAGAGAACAGTGGTCAGCAAAGATCACTTCAGCACCCCAGTGGATTCCCCCTATACCCGTTGCTATATATCACTACATTTCATTTTTAAGCCATTAGTTGATTTATTAGAGTATGAGAAGCCCTCTCCAAAGCCAATTGGAAGTAATTTTTCCACCACGGTTTCTTTGGCGAGGGGCAAAAGCTCTTCTAAGTCTAAGCCCGTTCCACCAGGCATGATGATATTTGAATTTCACGGGGCCATCGCACTAGCTGAGCGTCCCTCTGCAGAGCCCTGTGAGGAGCCGGCAGCTTGTGAGCAGATCTGACTCGAGTCGCTTAAAAGTTGTTCTTTATGGTCTGGAGGCGGTGTTTGGGGATTCTTTTTGGTTTTCTTAGGTGAGTTTTTTTAGCTGTTCCTGCCCCTTGGGTCCTCCTTTTTCTGGAGATGATGCAGTCACTCCCCTTTGTTTTTAACACAGTATGAATTCGATGTTTTCCTGCTAGGGAGGGGCAGGTTTTCCAGTTCCCGGTGCCACTGGCTGAGTCACTGCCTCTCTTTTCCTGTTCCATTGTAGCTTTGTAATTACCTTGTTCTTACCTTCATTAGCATACGATTGCCAAAGGATAGGTGTTTTACTTTGCTGCACCTCTGCACACAAGGCTTTGAAGAATCTGCTTTGCTATTGCCAAAGATATAAAAGATATTAAAAATATATAAAATAAAATAAATTGATATAGTCCTGAAAGTGCCTCCCTTCAAACAGCATGGTCACCATGAACGACAGTTGTCTGGGCACAGTCTAATCCCCTGGGGACATGGGCTGGGCAGAGGGAGAGCAGAACTCCTTCTGATTTCGCTTTTCAGCTCAGGTTTTCCAGTCCCTGCCCCGTCTGCAGTCAGCAGCCCGCTCTCGGAGGCAGTGGCTGCTTCTAGCAGGGACAACACCCCGTGGCCACAGCTACTGCCAAGGCTGGGGTGCAGACCAAGGGCACTGCTGGGTCCTGTACCACACTGGGGGTGCAGAAAGTGCAAGACCTCACCTGCAGGGAGGAGGGGAGAGCATCTGTTACAGGTGACCAGTGCTGACCCCAGCCTTGACAAACCAGGGCCACTGTAGCTGAAGGAAGAATGCCAAGAGCACAGGTATCTGTATATTGAAATGGACAGGGAGGTTTTGCTTATGTCTCTGAAGCTCGTTTTACCTGACCAGACTTCTCCAGAGCAGAAATAAAGCTGATGCCAGAGTAGCAGAATTCAGTGAGGTTCTCTTGGTTGGAAAATCTTGGAATCTTAGAGAGGGGGGGAAAAAAAGAGGTGTAAAGGAAAGGTTTGCATAAGATCTTCTCCAAGTACACTCACTCCTCTTTGTGTTACCTTTATGGAAAAAATAACAGACAACCAAACAAATAAAATCACAAAAAACCCCCATACCTCTTTATTTCCCCACCCTCATTGGTTTGTGAGGGATCTGTGTGAACAGAAGAAAATAACTGTGTGGGCAAACACTGTAAACCACTGTTTCTACCACCCAGTGAGCAGACACTCTCTGAGAAGCAGCATCTTCAAGTTCATGGTTTCTGTCCTCTTTTGCCTGCAAGCTTTAACACACTTTGGCTGTTGCTGAAGAGCTGCTTTCCCACTGTTTTTCCTTTCCAGAGCATCAGTGGGGTTTTTTTCCAGTGTTGTGTGTTTGTTTGGGTTTTTTTCCTTTTTTTTTTTTCCTGCAGTCACTGAGTTGCACTGCCTTGGAGCTGCTCATCTGCTGATTGCACTCATTCATCTCTTTCAGATGCACTGAGATTGTTGTAGTGTCAGAGAATTTCCCAGCCTTCTTCCTCTGGTAAGTTTGCTGTCTTCCATCATACCTTCTACAAGAGATTTTGTAGTATTCCAAACTGTTGCTTTCCTGATCCCCAGTCTCCTTGTATGCCTGCACTGTGTGAGCTCATGTTACTGCTCTGGGTGGAAGCAGCAGACTGGTTGTTGCTGCTTGCAGGTTTTGTTAGCATAAACTACTAGAAAATTCCAATTTCAGCCAACAGTACGTGTATTTTCTGGCCAAACTCGTTCTTTTCTGAAACGTTCTGAAGTGCTGGTCAGATATGCAAGTGTTGTGGTTCCTCTGCTCTCCAGTAACAGTGTTTGACTGGTTACCCAGGCAGTGGGTGCTGGCTTTGGGTTTGTAAGCCTTTCAGTGCCATGGGAAGCAGTCCCACCCCTCCAGCTCGCAGGCACAGAAGATCAAGGACAAAGAGATGTCCTTGGTGAAATGCAGTGGCTTGCTCAGAGTGCAGTGAGCCATGCTGGCACAGCCCATGCCTGTGCTGGCAGGGTGGGTGAGTAGGGATGCCTCTCCTCTCCCTGTCCTGCTCAATTCCAGTGGGAAAAGGGGGTGGCCGTGGAGCAGGGAGAGTCTTTGGGACAGAGCAGCTCTGAGAAACCCCAACAACTGCAGACAGCTGGCCACAGGTCCTTGGGAAAGGGTGATTTTGTGCTGAGCAGCTGCCAGAAACACTTCAGAAGGAGCTGTTACCAACAAAAACAACTGAGGAATTGCCATTGGAAAGCAGATTTGTCAGGCTACAGTCTAAGATGTGCTCCCTGTCCCTCGCTGAAGGGCTCTTGGCAGCTGCCCAGCCCTGCAGGATCTCTGGATCTCAGGGAGATACCAGGAATGGAAGAAGGGTAGTGTTGAAATTACCAGCATCAGAACAATGAAACTGAAGCAGCTGGTGCTGCAGGATGGTTGTGCTCTCTGCATGGTTTTGCTTTCCTCTGAGCCAGGAGCCTGCCTTGCTCAGTGGCATGAGGAGGTGGTCCAGCAGTGAATAAGAAACACTAAGTGGACAGAAGGAAACATCAGAAGGAGGTGGTGAGGAGGTGGAGGTGCTCTGAGGGGCCTGTGTCTTTGGTCCTGGGGCTGGACCCCCCAAAGAAAGGCAGGTAATCCTCTCCCAGTAAGACGAGTGGAATGATGCTGAGAACACCTGTGAGGTTATGGGGGACTGGGAAAGGCTGGAAGCAGTGTAAGCCCAACCTGAGGCAATCTGAAGAGAGCAAACACCAAGCCTGGGACCTCCCTGCTGTGCGAGCAGGACCAGCTCTGACCCTAAGAACTCTGCCTGGTAAGTGGATTCAGATGGTGAAGGAGTTGTCTGAGTGTTCCTGGGACCCAAGAAGTCCATTGAGTGATTTCAAAATCAAATTTCCTCTAGAAGACAGCTTTTTGATTACAAGCTCTTTCACAAGTGGAGCTTAAATAAATAAAATTACAAGAACTAAAATACGTAGTGACATTAGAGCACTCAGTTATACAAATCACCATTAAAATTACCCACCTATCTGCTGAATGGGGAAAAATAGAAATGAAGCTAGATGATAACCAAAACATGTGTATTTTTAGTTCCTAATTAATATTTTTTGAACCTTTATCATAAATAACTTATTCAACATTGGCATGGTTCTGAAAAATGCTGTTTCTGACCAGGTTGCTTTTTCAATGGGCAGTGATTCCACTGGGAGGATTTCAAGATCAAAGCCATTTACAATAGAGTTTAACCCCGAGCTTGTCAACAGTTTGCCTTGCTTGGTTTAATAAATGGCCACTTTGGCCACCAGTGAGTAAGAAGGGCTGAAGCATTCAGCCAGAGAACAGCTAGAGACATACTTGCAAGGATTTCCATGGTCTTTTCAGTCTGAAAGTTCTTCAGAAGTTATCAAAAAGAAGGGCAGTTTGTGTTAGTGTCTGGGTGATTACTGGGGCTTCAGCTGGAGATGGCCAAACAGCCTTGATTTTATAGTCTGGACAAACCCACTTCTCTAATAATCCATCAGGAATGGCTTTAGTGCCATTTATCTTTTGTAATGGTTGACTGAAAGTGTCTGTATGGTCTGAAATTGCTTTCTGAATATCTTAGTTGCTTCACTCAGTGACTTCAGCCTCTACTGTAGGTGTTCATAAGTAGACTGTAATTTATTGTAGTTTTCAAGAGCTGCCTGCTTAGGTTCAATGAGAACCCATTTTCTGCTCCTGTCCTGTGGCAAATCTAAAAGCCTGAGCCTGGTGAAGGGTGATAGGGCAGGGTGGAAGAACTGAGGGAATTCACCCAAGGTCGTTCTGAAGATGAGCAGCAGAAACAGCCCGAGTGCCTGGGATTCTTGACCTGCAGCCTAGTGCCTTAATCATTTTACTTATGATGCCTTCTGCCCCTGCCAGGATAGAGTGCTGAGATTTGGTGTAGGAGACCTTGCATTAAACTCTCTGGCTCCAGGAATTGCTTGATCCTTGAGAAGAAATGTCAGTGTTAAAAATGACACCGACTACCAGCTCTGATCCAGTGAAACGGTATCTAAGAAAGTTTCGACTCCAGTGCTCAGTGATGACTGGGTAATTCATCACTGCTTTATTCTGAGTAGCCTTCCACACACACTGAACCCCTGTATGCCTGCTTCAGAAAGGGAAATCAGCTCCTTGGACAGTGACAGCGGAGGGAGGAAGGAGTTAGGCAGCAGAGAAGACACAGCTTCTGAGGAGAAATGGGGGTGATAGTTAATGAGCCAGAGATGCAGGAGCTGTCTGTTCTATCGGAAGGATTTGTAAGAAAGGTTATCATCTCAACAGAAATAGAAATCCAGCTTGTGGTTGAGTTGCCATTTAAGGTAAACTTGAAGTAAAACCTCTCCTCGATGAGGTTTTTTTAACCTCCTTTTGTAATGATTGTGTCTTTATTCCCTTGGAGAGCAGGCTTTCTGACAGATGACACGTGCTTGTCCCCACAGGTTCCGGCTCTGCTTCCCCACGCGTCACCTTGGAGTTTCTAGCTGGCACCATTACCTCCAACGAGTGGAGTTCTCCCACCTCCCCTGAGGGGAGCAACGACTCGGGGGGCAGCGAGGCCTTGGACAAAGGCATTGAGAATGATGCTGAGGGGGTGTGGAGCCCTGACATCGAGCAGAGCTTCCAGGAAGCCTTAGCCATCTACCCGCCATGCGGGCGCCGCAAGATCATCCTGTCGGACGAAGGCAAGATGTATGGTAAGGAGAAGGGGGTGGCACAGCCCACCCAGAGGGCAAGCTAGGGCTGCTCTCAGCGGGCTCTCTGCTCTCTCGGACGGTCCCAAGTTGAGTGGTTGGTTGCTTCAAGTTGTATTTAGGAAGGAGTTTGACGTTCACAGATCAGAAAGGGAATTATTGTCTTTCTCAGGGGGGTATCAATAAGGTAGATTCCAGGGTTGGCCATGCCACAGATCTAGTCTTTGGGTAGATATCACAATGGCTTCATGGAGTGACTGAGTATCTCCCACTGCTCTCTCCAACATTCGAGTTATCCTTACAGGTAAAGGTTTGTGTTGGTGGGCAGTCCAGCCCCATAACCCCCGAAGTCTCTGCTGACAGTGTGCAGACACCTATGGTTTGCTAATTAGCTACACTTTGCAGATGTTGAGAAGGGCAGAAAACAGATCTCTGGCTGCTCCCTTGCACTGTAGTTTGCCTTGGAGCTCTTGCATGAATGTTTGTCACCTTGATGTTCTTCTCAGCTAGCTAGCTAGATACCCAGCTCTGAATGCAGACAAGCTCTGGCTTGCAGCCCTAGCAGAAGTCAACTTTTTAGGTCATAGACATCATTCTGAATTGGAGATTTTTAACCTGTTTCAGAGTTAAAATTTCTCGCTTGATTTTGTCCACAGAAAGCTGGTCTGGTCTGAATTCTTTAGCTCAGTATTGGAAGAAGCCAGCTTGTGACTGGATTCTGGCTTCTGATGCTTTGTGACTACAAAGGGAACCCAACTCTGAGAATGCCTAATAGCTGTTTAAAAGTCCAAGCTGTTAAAGCTGTTTCTCAAAGCAAAGATCTTGGAGAAGACAGCCCTCTTCCTACCCAGTCAGTGCTTGCTGGTTTTCCTTTCCATTGGAATCTGGGTGTCTTTGCAGGGCCCATCATGGGAGCACCATGCCCCAAAGCTTTTAATGGAGCACTTCACAAGCCATTCTGCAGGCTCCTGTCTACCCATTGAGCTTGGAGCAAGGGAGTAGACTGCTCTCTCTGTGTGGGCATGGGTGGGGTCTTGTTCACTCAGCTTTATCTACAATGGATAGTTTTACTGGGTACACACATCATTGTATCTTACAGAACAGTGTATGTTGAGTAAGGCTAATCACCCCGAGGCTCAGCAAGTGTCAATATTCTTATGTAGACATCAATTGTTGCTCTGTGCTGGCACAAACATTTTTGTGGCCGTGCTATGGAAGCAACCAGGGAACTGGTCCAGCTGAAGCTAACACAGCCAGAAAAGGGGAAAAGAAAGTGAACTTTAATGTAGATATGCTCTCTGATTTGTTTCACTGACCATCTGCTTGTACTGGTACATAGAGAAGGCATGAGGAAAGTGGGAATGGGGAGGCATGGTTGGATTGAGGTGAGGGTAGGACAGCTGCTTTGACAAGCAATGTTTGCTTAAATGTTAATCAAACTAAAATATAACTTGAAAATTCACCCCATGGTTATTAATCATAGATTAGTGATGTGCTCCTTGCTGCTGGTTAGTCTGAACTATTTTTCATGACAGGTGACTTAAAATTGCTGGTGAAAAATTACAGTTCTATTTTAAGACTGTCTTCATTATTAATCATTCAGCACAATCCCTGAAATGCTCCAGCTTTGGAGTGAATGTGTCTTGGCAGAGGGTGAAATGGACCAGAAAACAAATAACAGTGAGAGCACAAATAGAAGTGAAGTTCAGTGAACTACAGAAAGGAACAACACTTAGCTGGGGCCTGACCTAGCATCAGTTTAGTGGAAAGTCTCTAGCTAACTGAAGTTGTGAGCTGCAGAAGGTAAATAGCCCACACAGAGGGTGAAAAGTTGAGGCTAGGCTCTGGGAGAAGCTTTTCTGCAAGCCCTCCCCCATACTCCAAGTGGGACAGTGTCCCTGCTTGCCTTCAGTGCACCTGTTCCCAGCAGGGCTGGTTGATGCAGCGTGCTCCTGACAGAACTCGAGGCACTGATTTATGCTCTCCTTTGCTTACTAGTCTCCAGGATCCATGCCAAGGAAATGGGGCCCAGCCTGGGATCTATAGAAAGATATGACCAGGCAGGAAGAATAAATATAGTCCCTGATTTCATCCCCACTGCTTCTGAGCCAGCTCACGTTGGAGGACAAGCTCTAGGTGGAGTTGGCCCTGCCTCCAAGGGGTGGTTGTTCAGCTGCCCCGTGACCAGCTTGTACAGGGCTCACTGAACCAAGGGACAAGGTGGTACAGAGAACAGGGTATGCCTCTTTTCCTTGGCAGAAGTGGAGCCATTTCAGTGTTTCCCACTGAGGAATGGCTCTTTGTGAGTCAGACCCCTGATACGGCTGATAGGAAATAGTTGTCCAAAGCTCAGATGCAGAGCTGGTAGAGGAAGGATGGTTAACCATGTTCATAGTTAAAACCTGGAGTAGGTGGTGAACTGCACTCCAAAGGGCTGGAGTGAAAGGACAAGGGGCAATGGTTTGAAATGAGAAAGAAGTGGATTGAGATGAGAACTGAGGAAGAAGTTCTTTACCATGAGAGTGGTGGCCACTGGACCAGGTTACCCAGGGATACTTTCTTTAAAGAAAGTATCTGTAAAAGTCTCTTCTGGACAGGTTTTTGCAATCACATTACCAGAAAGATCTGAAAAATATGGGAATGAGCTGTGAGAAGAGCAACAAGCATGCTAGTCTTAATATTGAGCTCTGGGAGTTGTAAGGGACTGCTTTAGGAGGAAAGATTGAAGTAACTAAATATACATTGCTTGGCTAAGCGATGACTGAAAGGTGGAGGGTGGGGGGACACATAATAAGAGTCTAAAAATACTTGAAGGGTGTTAACATTTAGGAGGGAGAGGGATTCTATGTGGAACATGTGAGCATGACTAGGATTAATGGGAGAGAAAGGAATATAGGATGGATATCAGCAGAGCTTCATGACAGCACTGAGGGGTGTCTCCTGGAGGGTTACCATGGGAATGCTGCTGTTGTGGACTTCTAAAAACTGTATTGGACTATAAGGAATATCTTTGTGAAACTAGTCCCAAGGAATGGGGGTGTGTGTGTTTTGTATCAATGAGATGTGGATTCCAGATTAGATGGGACAGGATTTTACACAGCAAACAGAACAGCAGGCATTAGGCAGGGACCAAATACCACTTTCCACTGTAAATATCTGTTTTCAGTATCTGTCTGTGTTGTTCTGTTGTTTTTCAGTGTGTGTTTGGTTTTGTGGTTTTCTTTTTTTTTGGTTGTTTGGGTTTTTTTTTTGTTTGTTTTGGTTGGTTGGTTAGTTTTGTGTGTTTTGTTTTGTGTTTTGTTTATTCCAGAGTTATTATTTAGGCTCTCTATGGTTTTGTGACATGAATGAGTTGACTGATGGACACAGAGGCCCTTTTTCAGGTCTGAAACAGAACGAGCAAACTTTTAGATAAATAACTAGTAGTGCTTCCTGACAATTTGTCTTCTGTGGTTTAGTCACAGTTTGGGTAAAGAGGGTAACAGCATTTCTCAAGCAAGGGGGTGCACATATGTAGAGTGAGCTGATAAGTGTCAATATGCAGATTGCATGGACACCTGGTATAGAAAAAAAACAGGTTTCTTATTTCTACAGTGTAAAAAAAACCTTGCACATGAACTCTTTTGAAGTTTCTTTCAAAGACATGGCTTATTGCTGGAATGAGAATATATGAAATGTAAGTTAATAAAACTTTAATACATCTGTTAAGCAAAACCAGTACAAGACAACATATCCTCTCCAGGCTCTAGTACCTGAAGAGGTGCCACAAACTGAAGGAAAACTGCTTGAGCAGAGTAGGAGAATATGGTTAAAAGAAGAGGCAGAATTCTCATTCACGTAGGGTCCAGATAATGAGCATGGAAGAACTAGGTCTTGTCTAGTGGTTTAAACAGTTGCTCATTAGCTAATTCATAACAAGCCTTGTATTGTCTGTGTGTGGTGAAGATCTGGGCAGCAAAACCAGGAAGGCTGTTTGCACTTTGTGCCTGGACAGATGGTGTTGCAAGGCTGTTGGTCACTGGGAGAGCTGACTTAAACCTCTGGGGCCTGGGTACACCTGCTGCTGAAGGGTGCACGGAGCAGCTGTTCTCACTGCTGCCACCTTCAACTTGGGAACCATCTTCTGGGCACTCCTTCACATTCTCTGCTGCCCACTGCATGCTTATGTACAGACTCGCTCTTGAGCGGGGAATGACACTGTTTTCAGTGAGACTTTTTCATGGACAATGCATTTGGAATCCCTCTGCTTTCCCCCTGAGTGTTAGCTGTGCAGCAATCCCCAGCAGCTCAGATTGGAGTCTGTGGTTGGGGTGCCAGGATTACATCCAGTGCTTGATGACATGACCATAATCTGAGTTTTTGACTCAGGTGCTGTAGGCGTAGGCCTGTCTCTTGCTGTAGACTTAGGCCTGGTTCTTGCTGTAGGCATAGGCCTGTTTCTAAGCAGTGACAGAATCACAGGGATACACATGTGCATGTGTGGTATTTAGGACAATGTTGCTTTCAACCTTCACCAGGGATTATGAGCATTCCTGCATATGAATTCTGCATCGTTATCTTTAGTTGTAGAGCCATGGAAAATGGTGCTGGGAGGGACCTTCAAAGGTCATTTTATCTCTTCCTATGCCTGGAGGCAAAGCTGTCTGTACTTAAGTCATTCATGTCTAATCTGATCCCTCCTGGCTGGAGGAAAGTGATTTGACAACACCAGCTACAGCAGCTTTTATCTAGAAGGTACTTGAAGCACCTAGATAGCTGTAAATTTCCTTCTGCATCCATATACATTTTTAGGTATCACTGCAGCTTAAATACCTTTGTCATCCTCTTGTTCCTTCTCTCCTGTCCCTGCCTGAATCATGATTGCTCAGTCATCTATTAGACTGTGAACTTGGTCAGGGAACAGGTGCTTCAAGAATGTAGAACAGAATTGTTCCAGTGTTAGGAGCAGAGAGTGGGAGTGGGGGAAAAATATCACAAGCCACCATAAAGAAATGTTATGAGCTTGGCAGAACTCAGCCATAACATTCAGAACAACAGTTTGCTGCTGAAGAAAGGAGGGAGCTGCTACTCCCATTTCCTCACTCCTCTTCTGCTCCTGGGTTTGTGCACCTGCTCTTCAGGCTCCTTGGTTTCCGGCAGATTCCTTGCTGTGATCCATTTTAGTTTGCTAAACTGAGAGCAAAGTACTCTGGCAAAAGAAGATGGGCAGATTTCTGTCAGATCAGAGAGTTGAACTGACCTGTGGAATGATCTGGTGAGAGTGAGTTAGGGGCTAAAGATAACCATTTTTTCAGCAGCAGCCAGCCAGGAATTGTTTAAGCTGAAGCTCTAACCTGATGATTTAAATGGACAATGGCTGCACTCTAATTCATGATGGCAAAGCCAAAGATGGGTGAAGTGGCAGCCGTTCCACTTGCAGCATTTATTCCTATAATGTAGGCTCTGGGTTCTTTTGCTGTCCTTGGAGCTGCTGCATCACTCGGCCAGGACTGGGTCCTGGTGTAGCCTTATAGGTCAAGAGAAGCAGCCACAGCTCCTTACAGGACTAAGACCAGGCCAGATGCCTTGGGAACTGCATGGTTCTGTGCTGGTCACGCAACGTGGATCTCCCAGACCCCTCTTAGCTCATATTTCTGTGGTGGCTGAAGCTTTTGGGTGTTTGGTCAGCCTGCCATCTGGGCACGTGCACAGAAATCTGTAAGAAGCAGAGCACTTGGTGCCAGCAGAGGCAGCTGACCTCGGATCATTCTGAGTAGGACAGGTGCTGAGGTTTTTGCTGTCCTTTGATGCAATATCTGCAGTGCTACTGAGAGTTATGAAGCAGGCAAGACGTTTATTGACCTAAAGAAGAATTCAGCAGATGTCTGGGTCAGTCATTTAGAACTGGGACTCATGGGAACTGGAGGATGTGGTTACAGTGAAGCATTAGTTTCAGTGCTACCCTAATGGTCATGTTTTTCTGAACCTGGGCCTTAACAAGTACAGTATGTTTGTGCCTGTATAACATTGTCATGATCAGGTGTCCCTAGAGACTGTTAGTTGAACATGCCTTTCCATGTAGGATTGTTATTGGCTATTTTGGGTGTTATCTGATCCACTCTATGGCACATGAAGGACTTCTGTTACTATATGGGCCTGCTTTGGTGTGGTGGGATTGCCCAGTCAAACTGAATCTAAACTGTCTTTGCAAGATTCTCATCAGCCTTGCTCTGGGAAGCACCAAAACAAGTCCCAGGTCTGTTCCAGCCTTTGATGTGTATCTGGAGGAGCACTCACTGAATGGATTATCCTGCATTTCTGTGGCCTGAGGTGATAATGTGGGAAGACAGAGCTGGTGAGGACATTCCACTTAAGCACTGTGAAACTGTGCTGAAGGCTGAAGGGTGATGAATTGCTGTGTAGCCTGGAGCTTTCCATCAGGCTGATGGGAGGGGATTGCCAGTGTTCCACATGGTGGTGCCTTAGTAAAAGTCCTGGCAAGGAATGAACTCCAGGTACTTTTTGTGACCGCAATTAGGAGGCACCTTAGCTGTGTCCAGCCTTCAGACAGATGATGCAAGCACAGGTTTCTAGGTACCAACAAAGGCTGAAGATGAGTGAAGAGCCAACAGCAGTTTAGAGATCAATGGCTGGGAATTGAGGGTAGAGATTCCTCAAGAGAGGTGTACTGCAGAACTCCAGAATATTTGACTCTGGGACAGCCTCAGCTCTGGCAGTGGAATTAGGAGTAGGAATATGGGAATGCCTTTGATTTTCTCTCTCATATTGGAAGGTGCTCAGGTGTGGCATGGAGAGTCCAAAAGCCCCTTTATTCCCTTCTGTTGGCAGTGTTTTCCTGGATAGCTCCTGAGTGCAGACTTGTGCAGTGTGGTAGATGGTGTGGGCTCTGAACTGATGCCCTTGGAAACTGATGTTCTGATCTGAAGAGTATCTCTTTATCCCTTTTTCATGCCACGCTCCCAAGGGGAAGGCTGTAGGGAGGATAAAGAGCTTTTGGGTACTGTGCTGCATTTGGCACGTTGGCCAGAGCTCCCTGAAACCCAATGCTCGGCTCCAGCAGAGGAGGCACAACTGTTGGCAGGTTCTGGTGACCGTGGCAGGCCTCAGCAGGACTTCTTCTAAGAACACAACATATGATCAAATTACTGAGGGACATTTTACATGGCTCCAAAAAATGAACCATCTGACAGTTTATGACAGCTCTGCCTGCTCCAGCCAAGTGAGGAGTACCAGTCTCCTCTGACCCCTCAGCCAGGCCTGTGAAAACAAAAGTGCTTTCCAGCAGCTGTGAACTTACAGGCTTTTGGCCGCATAAGCCTCCTTCTGGTAAGGAAAACAAAAGGCATTTAGGAGTTGCTGCTCTTGCAGTTTTGCTTCATGGTAACTTGGTATGTTCTAGCTGCACTTTAGTGGGCTTGGCTCTGTGTTTAGTAATCCCTGTGATGCTGATGTCTGTGGAGAGGGATCTGGTGCTCTGTTAGCTAACACACCCTGCCATCTTCCTTTTTGTTTCCCCCCAGCCCTGTGGGGACACATCTCTGTAAGAGGAAGGCTGTGTGAGAGGTGGTGGCAAGTGGGAACTGAATTCTAGGACTGGAAATGTTGACCATCTGCATTTGAATGATCTCTCTCAAGCATTTCTAGACCAGCTTCTAGTAAGTGCAATTTGTACAACAGTTTCCCCTCCCTCTAGTCTTCTCCTTGGCCCGAGAGCATTGGAATTTCTGGTGATGTTGTCAAAAACAGACTGTTCAACACACACTTAGGAGAAATACCTCCCAATTAATTCCTCAGGCTTGACTACAGTTTATTGCCTCTCCTCCCTGCTTCCTAGTTCCAGCTTCCCTTGTTTTATTCTCTGTAATACTCAGTTCCTCCTAATTCCTTTGCTGGCTGGCACAGGATGTTGGAGTCACTGTCTAAAGGTTTCTTTCTGCCAGTTTTTGCTTTTTAGTTTTCCTTCCTCTGGTGCTTCTTGCTGCTCCTGTGCTCCCAAGTGGGTTCTGGACGGGCTGTAGTTGTTGCAGGGTTGTCTCTGCTCTGGCATGCATTGTTTTCTGTTTTCTCCAGGCTCAATAGTTCCATCTCTCACAGCCTCTCCTCGTGTGGAAGGAGTCTTAATCTAAAATCTCTTAATCTTTTTTCTGGACCTTTTGCTGGCTTCACTCCAGTACATCCACATCCTCCTGGTGCCAAGGTGCCCAGAACTGGACACAGTACTCCAGATGCTGCCTCAGCAGGGATGAGCAGGGGTGAATGATCACCTCCCTTGACATGCTGGCAACAATCCTCTGATGCAGCTGAGGATGCTGTTGGCCTTCTTTGCCAGGAGGGTGCTCATTGTCAGCTTG
>WYEA01016886.1:0-10983 GCA_033558465.1 Alcedo atthis | reverse complement strand
TGGACACAGTACTCAAGGTGAGGCCTCACCAGTGCTGAGTACAGGGGTACAATCCCCTCCCTGCTCCTGCTGGCCACACTGTTCTTGTTCCATGCCAGGATGTTGTTGGCCTTCTTGGCTGCTTGGGCACACTGCTGGCTCATACTCAGTTGGCTGCCTACCAGCACCCCCAAGTCCTTCTCCGAAGTGCAGCTTTCCAGCCACTTCTCCCCAAGCCTGTAAAGCTGCAGGGGGTTGTTATGACCCAAATGCAGGACCCTGCACTTGGTCTTGTTGAACCTCAGAATGAACTGTCAGAATGTTCCATGGGAGAGCTGATGGGCAGGAATAGCAAGGGTCTGATTACGAAGTGGGCAAAGCACTTTGAGGCCAGCTAACTTTGACCATTCCTGAATCTGTGCCAAAATTAGAATAGGCAGTGGAGTTGTTCACAAACCCAACATAGTATCTGCAACCTGACAGTGTCTGCAGAGGATTGCTTCCCAGTAAATTCCACCTTTGCTTCAAACTCTATACTGGATACTGCAAGATTGGACACTAGAGTGGAAACTCCACCTGAAGTTATAGCACCTGAGAATCCCTTCTAAGGCAAGGAACTCATTTGGTTTCACAAGCCTCAAGCTTCTCAAGCAGGACCTTCCTCCTTTAAAGTAAGCAAGAACTTTGAAAGGGAGCAGCTGTAACCAGCCAGTGAACCAGAAAGCAGCAGAAATGTTGGTAAAGCATCCCAGTGTAGCACTGCACTCTTACAGAGATTTATACAATAGGCAGGATTTAAAACAAACACAAGAATAGATGCTATTTAATTAGGACCTTCACAGAAAAACATCTGGTATAATTGGTTAAGGGGAAGTCTTTACTCAGGCAACATTTATAGGGATATAAACAATGTCCAATTGTAAAAGCTAATTAAACAGCAGGGCTAAGGTAACAGAGAGTTTTGCCTGCATGACTAGGATATAAGGTTTATAATCCATGCTGTTATGGGACAGCAACAGCAAGAAGAAATAAATGTGTATCCAAAAAGTCAATTATGCCCTTCTTTTAGCAATAACATGCTCCAGAGGTCAGAGAATACTTTTTCTTTAAGTAGCATAGCCAGTTTTCAATGGAGATTGAAGCTTGATTACTGTTCAGAATTTGTTAGGAAACTGAAAGCAGCAAAAGCAGCCTGATGGATATTCCACCCTATTATTAGCCCATCACTGTGAAGCTCTACTCACCCTCATGGCCTTTGCTTTCACAGAGCAAATTCTCTGATTTTGAGCCATCTGGCCTACAGCAGTTTCCAAGGAATTTGTATCATCGATCATACATCATTTCAAAGTGTCCTTTTAAAGAAAGTTCATTTTCAGTAGGGACATTTATATGTAGATATATAGAGAGTTGGAAATTAAATGGCAGGTACATGCACATCCATGTAGCTACAAGTTCAGTGACAACCTCATCTTGTTGAGCTTTTGCAGACTTTTGGCAAAGGGTGGCAACCCCCCAGACTGTCAGCAGATAATTCCTAGGAAAGCCTCCAGCTTCTGCAGCATCTCCAGCATCCTTTCTGCTTGGCAAGCAGATTCAGGTACATTCAGGTGAATGGCAGGTATGGTGTTTCTATACCATGCCTTCCATTCAAATGAAGTCTCTGCAGCAGACAATTCTGCTTTAACTGCCTCTGGAAGTTGTAGGGCAAATGAGAGGTTTAGAGGCCAGGCATACACCACCTCTTCTGTGAAGAGAGAGATTTTCTCTTGAATGTTGCCCTGTGCACTGGTATAATCCCTCATGGGGATTGAGAAGCACCATTTGTCAGATTTGGTGATCCTAGAGGTCTTTTCCAACTAACACTGAAGAATCTCCCCAAAAGTCCACTTCCAAACCAGTGATGTCCACAAGAGCTTGGAACACTATTATTAAATCTCTTTTTTTTTTTTTTTTTTTAATTAAGTTATCCTGCCACAGTGTAGGCTAAAGTGCATTTGCTGTATTTTCCAACTGTGGCCATCAAACTACTTGAATTCTGTGAGAAGGCTGCACACTGAGCAGTGGTACACAAAAGCACTGAAATCTTAAGCTAGTTAATAGCCTTTTAAAGTGCACATAATTTTCTCACAAACCAAATATCTTCAGCAATCCAAGGGGAAAAACTAACTTTAAAAAGTTGTAATGTTTTTTAAATTCATAGCCTCTAGCAATACATTATAATGAACAGTAGGCATAAAGCTATACTCAAAACCTTAAATGTTTTCACAATAATTTTTACTTTTAATAATTTAATTTCCTGCATTTTAGATTTGAAAGTAGCAAGGACAATTTCAAATGGAAACTTCAAAAACAAGATACAACCAAAGACTTTTTCAGGATGAAAGAACCACATGTAAGGAGGATCAAGACCCTACAGTGAGATCAGCTATTAGCTAATTAAATATGTGACTAAAATTCATCATTTTAAATAGCTGCTGTATTGATGGTAAGCAAACAAATGATAGTTGATTTTTTTTTCATATCTTCAGAGAAACATTTATCTTATTAAGATTCACTGTGCCACAATACACGTGGAATAAGTCAATCTCTACTAATTAAAGGACACTGTCAACCTGATTTTTCTAAACAGCTAATTAAACTATGTAGCATCTAATACAGTGCTCCTTGCAAAGTATGCCCTGTTTAAAAAATACATCCCTGTAAAAGTTACTTGTTTTTCTATTCCCCTGTGTTTGCTTTTTTAATTGGTTTTTCAACAAAGGAGGAACTGCTGAACTGAGGTTCTATTTCTGTATCAGGTTCCATTAATGTACACCCCTGTACCTGTGCAGAAGCCAAATGATTTGTAGGTCTAAAAAGCTATACAAGAAAGCAATGACACTAATCCTAAGGGTTTGCTGCTGTTGTTTTTTTTCAAGGATGCCAAGATTTCTTCTCTCTGTTTTAGGGGGTATTTGTGATAATCTTGGTGTTACCTGAAATGGTAACATTTTCAAAAAGAATTGTGATTCTTCTATTGATGAGGAATCCTTCACCTTTCATTTGATAAATTACATTAGTTTCTCAGAATAAGAAGGCTTCTCTATTTCTTATTCTGATTCTGTATGTAGCTTTTTCAAGAGAAAGAAGTTGTTGTAGATCTGTCAGCAAGGCTCTGGGAGTAGGAGGATGTTTGGATTTCCGGCATATTGCAACACAGTTCTTGGCCACCAGCAAAGCTATGTGTGTGAATCTCATTTTATATCCCTTGTTTGCAATACCACACATTTTAAGAGACATTTGCAATAGTCTCTGTACTGCTAATCCTAGATAAATAGTCACAAATCATTCCCTAACAGAATCTGAGAAGATAAAATACAAACCTTTGTACATACCTTTTGTTCATGCCTTTATTTGTCATGAGAGACTTGGGATGAACTGATGCTGTCTTAGAAATAAAATAAAATCTGTTGCATCTTAAACAATTTCAGTCTGTATTCAAAGATCTGAGCTCAAATAGCCTGTTATTTGCTATGTTTGCTTTTTCTTTACAGATTCTAATTTAACAATATTTTCCGTGACGTACTTTTGCATCAAAACATCATTAGCCAGATAATCTTATCAGTCAGTTTTACAATCTTTCTTTTAAAAGTGTATTTTTGCAGTGCAGAAATCTGATGCAGTAAATTCTGAACTCTGTGGCTGCTAGTTAGTTTTATACCTGGAAGTATATGGAGTTCTTCTTCATATTTGCATGGGTTTTTTTCTCTAAAGATGATCAAATTCACTATGGCCACCATTTCCAAATTCACTTTTTCCCCTTCTTTTCTATCCTCGACCAATACACAGAAAACATCCTTTTTCGAGCCAAAATATGCAACATCCTTCAGAATGCATCAGAGCAGATCCTTCATCAGCTGGAGGAGTGATTGTGCTAACTACATGAGGTCCTTCCTGCTCTGGGCAGCATAAGGAAAACCTTGGCATTCCCAAAATGTCTTCTCCAGCAGGGAGGGTGTGTTAGTGTGTGTTAACCAACACCTTGTCAACACATCTTTGCCTTTCATCTACCTGTGCCCTTCTGTAGGCCAGCACCCAGCTCCTCCCAAATTACAGCTAAAGTTCAGTGGCTGTTCAGGGGCTCTGACAATCTCTACGCAGGACAATGACTTGAAACCATTCCCCTCCATTGTAAATAATTCCAGAATAAAATAATAACTTAAGAGTTGTGCTCACAATGACTTGGGAGGAAAAAAGACTTCTACTCTTTTGTAACTGTCTGTATTCTGCAGTGTTAACAGGACTTAAAACTTGGTTTAGGCATTACAGTAATCAGATATGAATCAAAGAAACCTCAGGAGATGCTGTTGTTGAGAAAACTGATATTATTTTCACACAAACAAGCATTTTTCTCATCCTGCCTTCATCTTAATGGGTATATATCTTTAATAAACAAAACTATTACTTTGAATTGTATCAAGAAATTTCCATCTATAACATTGCTCAAACAAAAAAAAATACTAAAATGCTAAAAGCATTTTGGTTTTTTTTACACACACGTCTAGCATGTTCATTGCCATAATGCAATCTTGTAAATGCCAAAAAAGTGAAGCAGTGACCTATAATTTTAAAATGCCAGTGATTTCCAAGCTGTCACTGATCTTGGAAAATTTCCCCAGTAGCATGTGGAGATCAATAACTGCTTATGGACTTTTTAGTCCCAGTTTATGGGGAGTGTATTACTATGGACTATGTAAAATCTCTTAACTGTGAAGTGAAAGGCTGATTTCACACTTCAATCTACACAAAAGCCCATAATGCTAACGAAAGGCAAGGACACCTTTTACTCACCAATTTTCCTTCCTTGCACTTGTACTCATATGAAAGTGAGTAAAGAGTTTCCTTGTATCATGGAACCTTTCTTTACTGAATCCAAATGGTTTTCTATTTGATGTTTTACAGAAAAGGTACTGAAAAATAATTTTATTTTGATTATGTATCTTTACAGCTTATTCATCAATGTTTTTAGTCACGGTAGAACAATTCTATGCTACTCCATTTCTCATTCTTCTGTTTTGACTAATTTTTCATCAGCTGAATCTTTTCCATTCATAAGTGAAATACAAGCTCTGGTTTCATACACATTGCTGTGCCCATAAATCTGCAGTTCCTGAACATTAACTGGGTAAGAAACTGCTGCCAATGGGTAGCAAAGCAAGCTACATCCCAACACTGGACATAAATGAGAATTTTGAACTGTTATGGAAACCAACATTTAATGACACGACTGCATTTGATGGAGGCAGGCACACTAGCAAGCGTCCTCATGCGACCTTAGGTTTCATCTCTTTACAGTTCCACTCACACTGAAAACTCCCTGGTTAGCAAGTAAGACATTGCAGGCAATCCTCAAAATGAACAATACTACAGTACAGTCATTTGTTACATGACTGAACATTCTAAATGTGACAGTATTTAGCAAATAGTAGAGATGCATACAGGAAATGAACCATATATTTTCTTCCCAATTCCTTTAGTAAGAGTGTGTAAACACATTAAATTGTGCAGTTTCATATCTGAGGTATTTTTTTCCAGTATGATAAAAGACTGCCTGAAAGTATTTAAACCTTCTTTGTGTTGTATCATCAGGAAGGGAAAACCCAAGCTGTAAGGAGAACTTACAAACATACAAAATTAAAATTAAAGTGACCACAGGAAATCTCTTAACTTTTGTGCACTGGAAGTGGCATTAAATAAGGGATTTCTAAGAATACAAAATTAATAAGCATGAAAATATCTAGGAGCCTATTTGGGAGCATACATACGTTGGTGGCTTTGTCGTGAAGCCAAAGACCAACTTCTTCTAATCACATAAGAAACCCAGTCCTCTTCCTGAGGTGCAGTTCCATGTATATCAATAGAGGAAGCAAATTAAACCTATTCAAAGAAGAAAAGTCTCATAAAATAGTCCAGAAAAGTAGTAACAATCAATGTATCCTTGATATTTATCCTTGTTCTTTTTCCACTCCTGGCTGTGCAAATCAGAAAAAGTAGTGGCAGCAGTGGAAGAGTCTCCAAAATGCATTTCAAAACAAAGGAGAGAGATTTAAATTGGTAACAGAAATACCAGTAACGTTATACTGACTGTTGAAGGCAGGGTGAATACAAAATCATGTGGCTCTGAGGCCTGATCTTTTAAGCTGCTCCTAATTAAAAGCAGCTTTGCTCCTACTGGATGATAAGAGCTTTCCAGGTTACTGCTGTATTAAATGGAAATTAGATACTTATCTGTATGAATGTTGCAAAGTTGATTGAAAAAAGATAATGTGTGAAGTCTGTGTCAAAAAAGAATATTGCTGATTCATTTTAATGTGCTTAGACATTCCTGAACTCCAATGGTTCATCAGTACCTCCTAGTAGAGGTCATAATCCTTAGCAGATAAATGCCTAATCCAAGATAAATCGTAATAAATCCAAATGAGATTAGGCCTTTACTGAAATATTCAATGAGTGGTGTAAAAACATGTTGGAGTGACTGTGATAGATCAGTGGGAGCCACTGACTGAATGATGTACAGGACTTCAGAGGAGGTGCAATAATAGTTAAAAGCAAAGCAGAACTGTAGTGATAAGCACCACTTGGCGGGCTGGTGTTGAGTGTTCTTCACCAGCCTCACTTCTTAACAATATTCTTCTGATCTGCAAGTGTTCGTGGTTAAATCAGTGCTCTGTCAAAGTCACCTACTTTCTGAAACAAATGTTTTATTTATCTCTTCTTCCCACTCCTTCTACTCTGAATCTGAATAAAACCTGCAGGAGCCTTAAGGCTAAATCGTTCACTGGGATCCACTGGCATTTTCGGCCCCTCTGTATTTGGTGGTTTATGGTATCTGGGTGGCTTGTTAATTATTTATAGCCAAGCACATCTTGACATAGTATTTTAAAAAATCAAAAAGACATATTGACTAAATTGGTAGAGCTACAATTTGACTAAATGCATTATGGTTAGTGTTGGACAGAGAGATAAGAAATACTGTTTGCTGCTAAAATCTGAGATTACTACAAAAGTCTAGAATCTCTACCCACAGAAATTTTGATTGTCTTTTCCTGTGACACAAATATAACCTCTTAATCTGGCAGCTGTAAACAAAAGGCTGCTGTCTTGAAGCAGCATTTCAGCTTTAAAAAGTTTTTTAATTCTGTAATAATAAAACCTCCAGTAAATCCTATTCTAAAAACCTGTGTTGCCTCACATTCAGCATTTTTTTAAAAATAACTACAAGACATTGCTACTTAATAAATCGTGACATTAATTAAATTAAAATTCTGAATGAAGGTGCCCATGTAAGTCTGAGTTCCATTAGTATTTCTGAGCATGCTCAGAGCTGTGATCCTGGGACACTGGCTTCATGGGAGTTTTGACTGCTTGAAGAATTGAAGTTGCTATCTGATGTCCTCAAAGCCTTTGATGTGTTTATAGCCTTTATAGGTCAGTTGCAAAGATAAGCTTTGTAATGGTTTTCTACACTTACCTTGAAAAAGCTCTATTCCCTTTGCTTAAAATATACAAATATGTACCTTTGACATTTATTGTTTATTCTGGAAACAGTGGTGTGCATTCATATATTGATTCAGAATGCTCTGTTCTGACCAGGCCATGCCATGGTTGTGCTCTGAGAGCACAGTCAAGCTCTCAGAGTCTGTCACCATCTGACTTCAGCGGGTCCTGTTGTTTCATCAGAAAGTAATGCAAGCAAAATTCTGCATTAGTTGTTACAACTTTAACCTTAAACTGACTGAACTAGGTAGACCCCTCAGCAAATCACACCTTCTCAGTCCAGGTGTCTAAACTTCTCTAGATCCTTTGTTGGTTGCTCCGATGAGACAAAGAAGCAGGGCGGGTTGTGGGAGGAGTAATGTGAATTGATGCTCAGGTAGAGACAGATGCAGGTACACAAAGCAACACAGGTGCTTTGCTCATGCACAAGTAGTATGAGCTCTGCCAGCCTCTGAGTCTTCACATCATTTTCACTGCTGCAACACACGACTCATTTTTCTGAAGGAGAAACGTAAGTTCTGATTTTAGAAGGTGTATTTGTTGTTGGTTTTGTCATGTAACTAAATTATGAAATAACATGAAAATGAACTAAGTCTCTTACTTTGATCGTTCCTATCTAAACCATGCATTAGTTGTAAGAAACATTGACATTTCTCCATACTTGAGCAGATCTACCTAGAATCTTCAGAGAAACAGTATCAGGCATTGCACTTCTCAAGAGTAAAGAAGACTTCCAATGACTATTTTCTGTTACATTTTTAAACAGCAGTCAGGCATATTGTCTGAATCTAAACTGGTATCATCAAGCAAATGCCACATAATGATCATTAGTTGTACAACAATGTAGACCTTTTCTTACGCCTGTGGAGAAATATTTGCACTGTAATAAGATCCTGTAGGAGCTATAAAAGAATAAGATACAAAATTCTTGAGCACTAGGTAGAATTTTTTTATTCTTTTTTTTTCCCAGAGACCTAAAAAAATCTAGGCATCTAACTGAAAAGCTGAATAGTGCAGAGTCAGTAGACTGCAAATAAAAAAGCTGTGTAAAAGATGTCAT
Organism: Alcedo atthis; assembly: GCA_033558465.1. Taxonomy (NCBI): domain Eukaryota; kingdom Metazoa; phylum Chordata; class Aves; order Coraciiformes; family Alcedinidae; genus Alcedo; species Alcedo atthis. The sequence goes on along the minus strand of WYEA01016886.1, from coordinate 2,408 downwards.
TTTCTTTAGGTATCCAGAGCTTCAAAGCGACCTGCTTTTAGAAAAGCTGTTGTCTAATGGGGTTATACCTTATCATTTAATGGATTGATGCCCTTTTCCTGACTGTTGTTCAGAGCTAGACTTCTCAATTTTTAAGACTATCAATACCTCTTCAAAAGAAAGTTGCAGAGGCTCTAAGTCAGGAAGGATTTTGATAATTCTGTCAAAATACCCAGGGAAAAAAAAAAAAAAAAAAGATACGGTGCACCTGCAGGTACAGCAACAGTGCTTTGGTTCAGAAAGAAGTACTTTGGGATCAGTTCACTGTTTAGGGGTATTTTTAATATAAGAGTGCACTGAGAAAGCAGAACTTGTTTCCAGAGGGAAAAAAATAAAAAAAACAACAAAAAAACACTTTAATTTAGCTTTGTCTGGATTTCTGACAATCACATTTTGTATCTCTACTTTTCATAATAATGTCTGTATTTTAGGGAATGCCTGCAGAGTATATCACAGATCTTTTCTGTACGTGATAGTGCATCTTTAAAACAAGAGGATTTTGACCAAACCAACAGACAGATTAAGCCAAACAAACAAATTGCAGCTATGCTAATTTCTGAAACAGATGGCTTTGATCCAGTATTTGCTAGCAAATGTAATTCATTGTCAATCTAACACAGTCATGTATGTCTTTCTGACACTCTGTATGTATATAGCATATAGGGAGAAATCTGGCTCAGGATACTCCGCCCACAACTAAATTTATACACAAAGAACTGAAAAACAAAGTGCAAATTCTTCCTTGAAGCAGAGATTAGCCCACTGTTTTGAAGTTTCAGGTACAGATCTTCAAAAGGCCCGAGATGCCAGGGCTATAGTGTTTCACTTTGTGGTAGAAATACCCTTGAAATTAATGCCAGTTTTCTGCGTGGCTTGCAGCATGTGAATACACCAGGCAAGGCACCCTATAGACTTCTAATTTTTCTACACGAGTTATTTTAATTAAGTGGCCGGGATTTTGTTATCTGCAGTGAAGCTCCCTGAAAAAATGGCAGTAAAAATATAACTAGTTTTGCATCCAGCCTCCTGACCCAGCCATGCAGCTGAGACTGTGGGTTTAATTCATCTTTCCCAGCCGATCTGCCTTTGCTGGCGGAGCATCCTCCGCTAAATTTAGCCTAATGTTAAGAATGACCTACCCGGCAAGGAAATAAACTGTTTGAAAAAATATAGGACAAAGCTTATGTTTAAGGGAAAGCTTCCCACAATGTTCTATTTGTGGCGCACGATCATACATTTGTGTCACATCATCTTATCCTTTCCTGGAGCATTGATTGAAAAAGAGGCTTTTTAACCTACTCCAAATTCTTCTTCGTACATCTTCACCGGCGCGGGTCACGGACCTGGTCAAACCCAGGGGAAGCACCTCCAAGCAAAGCAAAACAACTCCCATCCTGCCTGCTGCACTTGATTTATTTGCATTTCCAACTGGTGAGAACCTGGACGCATCGCGGCCCCGGGAGGGAGCGGAGCTGTGCGGTCCCGCCGGGTACGTTACCCCGGCTCCGCTCCTACCTTCGCCCCCCCCCCCCCCAGATCCCCCATCCATCGGGGTCACCCCGACCGCAGGGCTCGCCGACCCCTACGGGTGCTCTCTCCCCCACCCCAGCTGCCCCACGAGCTCCTCTACGCACTGCCCGCAGCTGCTGCCGATTTCGCAGCACGCCCGCCCGGGATAAAAAGCCCTTCCCTTCTCCTTCCCTCCCTCTCCAGCCGGGAGCTGCCGCCACCAAGATGGCGGCTCCGCCTCACGCCGCTCCGTAGCTGCTGCGCCGCGCCCACGCCCGGCTGCGCGGGAGACCCCGTGGCCGCCGCCGCCACGTGCTGCCGTCGCGCGCCGCCCGGTCGCGCGTGTCTCGTGCTTCCCACCAGCAGAAGATGCGCGTCCAAGGCGCGGTGAGGAGACCCCCGCCCCCCGCATCCCGCCCTGGGGGCCCCCGAGCGTGTTACCGGGGGGGAGAGAGGAGGGGGGGTGGGCGGCAGACGGGAGGGGGTCCCGGCCGCAGGGGCTGTTGCGGGAACGAGGAGGAAAACGGAATTTCCCTGCGCGGCGGCGGGAGGGGGGGAATGGCGGGGGGAAGCGCCAGTGCCTTGTGCCCCGTGCCCGTCCTCTCCCTCCGGTGTGGGTTCCCGGGCCGTGGAGTGAGGGGGGGCGGGAGGGCGCCCCGGTCACCCCGCTCACCCCCATCCCGGTCACCCGTGCGGGTACCGCGAGGGTGAATCCCCCCCGTGGCGTCGAGTAGCGCCGGCTTCGGGGACCGGGCGCAGCGGCGGGTCCCGGAGCGGGGAGAGCTGGGGGGGGGGGGGGGGGGGGGGGGGGGGGGTGCCCTTACCCCCCCCCGCGGGGGCGGGGCCCCGCGCCCGCCCCC
>WYEA01016885.1:0-10647 GCA_033558465.1 Alcedo atthis | reverse complement strand
TACCTGGTTACCAGAATATGTGCTGTGTGAAGACCCTGGGGCTCCCTGAAATGAAAACACAGACTGGCTATTTTCTTGCAAGCAGGATGGTGTAAATAGCTATGTACCTGACTCTCACTTTAGTGAGTCCGGTGTTTCTGAACAAGGAGATTTTTGTCACTAATTGACTAAGCTGGATGAACAATTCCATGGAAGTTGCAAGCACAAATTAGTCTTTGACAGACTTTATGCTCTAAGTTACAAACGGCTGTCTCAATTCTTGGGCATTACATTTCACAGCAGCCAGTATATGAGGAATATAGGAGTGAAGATATCTAATGTCTGTCTTATCTTTACAGACAAGGAAGAATGCTTACCTGTCCATAAGATCCACCAGGATAGAAGGAAGAACCTCCCTGTAGAGAAAACACAGTCAATTACTGTATTGCAGTTGCAATGTTCTTTCAGGCATGAATTTTAGACTAATATGCAGGAATGAAGCCTGGGCATGATGGGAGTCTGTGTTATCCTGGTAAAGGAGGAAGAACAACTACCTGTCCATAGGATGCTCCAGGATAGAAGAAAGGCCCTCCCTGTGCAGAAGACAGAGTGAGTTACTGGTTTATATTTGGCTATGCCTTCAGAGGAGGCTTTAGATGGAGTTTCTGAATAGGGCATTTTGTCTGCATGTTTACCTGGTTACCAGAATATGTGCTGTGTGAAGACCCTGGGGCTCCCTGAAATGAAAACACAGACTGGCTATTTTCTTGCAAATAGACACTTAAGTGAGTTCACTTCTGAATTTCTATTCTTTTGAAATATAACTTTCAAAACCATCATTATTGCAGTCATTGATAGACAACACTGGTTATTTGTTAGAGAAAATGAAACCTTGAACAGGTACTTTTCTGTTCTTGTTAAAAGTCCTGAAATAATAGTAATGCTTCATCTTCCTCTTTCTAATCACAGAATTATATGGCAGACTCTATATTGTTATAGATGATTATGACCCTGATCAAGTTTTAAGAACTGCCAGAAGAGTGAGTTTCCAAGTGTAAATAAGAATTTAGGGGAGCAGATTTTTCAGCTCACCACTTAAAGGAGAAGACTATTTAACAATACCTAACATCTGTTATTGCCATCACATCTTGCCACATACTGTCACATCACAACCTATACAAAACAGACCAAATATTATTCTATGGTTACATTGCTTCTTCCCAGACTATTTGTAAACTAACCTCTTGTCTTTAGTTGAAACTAAGTGAAAAACTGGAGTAACTGCAGTGAAAGGAATTTGGGAATACACAAAAGGAAATCTACTGTTTCCATTAAAACAATGTGGTTTTCCTACGTGTAGCAGTGACTCTCAATTTATCATCTTTTCCAGGCTTGAAAAGACCTTCACATAACTCAGATTTTAAGTATAGATGAAACTTCTTTGCAGGAACTTTCCTCCTGGGATGTAGAATTTTCAAGGAAGTAGATGACTGTCTTTTACAGTGCATTTCTGAATGCTGGTTCATTTATACATAGACATCTATCTAAACATCACTTTATTCATCTAGAAGAATGAACCTGCCTAGCATGGCCAATGTGTTTACATGCTAATCTCAGGCACTGCTACTGCCACGTGGAGAGGATTGAACCTGATCAGAAAATGAAAATAAGTCTGGTTTTTAATTCAGTCTATTTGTCTGCAAAGAGAAATCTTTACTATTGGGTAAAGATTTTGGCTACATAGTTTATTGTAAATTAATTCTATCAGCTGAGACTATCACAAACTGAATACAAGTCTCTTTTGCATCATAGTATCATCTAAGTCTATCATGTCTGTGATGTGATATGTATCAACTATGTGTATCATGCATCATCTGCACTGAGAACCAGTTTTCTAATGTGCTCAATTTAGATGTCATCTTCGTGTTGAAAATTATTGTTTGGTAGCAACTAAGCACACAAAGTTTTTCCTTGAAGTTTCAGTATTAGTTATCCTAATAAACTAGTCTGTATTTTAGTATATGTGGGTCATGATTTCTGCTCAGCCTTAAGGAAAAGGCTGTATTTTACCTGACCATAAAACACTGTTGTTATATGTTAAAGTTAATGGCAGTTCAGAGCAATTATTTTGTTTAAATGGCATGCTTTTTTATAGAAATGATAATCCACAATATTATTCTCACTGAAATAGAAAACTATACAAATAGTACAGCATTCAAATGGGTTTATGTAAATACAGCTTCAATAAAAGTTTCAAAAATAAGTTTTCAGGTAGAAGTGACTTTAAAATACCAGTTCACCTGGCTTTGCCAGGTAAAGCCAGAAGCCTGGTAAAGCTGTATTCCTTGAGTTGTTTCTGGCATGGAGGCATTGCTAAGAGAAAATTTTAGCTGCTGCCACTAATCATGAAATTTTAGTGATTTTCTTTATGAGAAAGAAGGGTTTAAATAGTGTATTATCTTTTGCAATATATATCAGATTTTGACATTTTAGTCACAATATTTTATTGCACCAATGAGAAGGACAAGGTACCTAAACTGGGTGTAACTTAGTTCTGTGCTTATTACAGAACACAATGATTCTGTGTTTTTAAAGTAATGTAGAATTACCACATTCAACTGACAGAGCATCTAGACTACAAGCACAGTTACAGAAAGTTCGTGGCCAAATTACACAGATTTATTCTGCCATTTTGTAATATATAATTCTATCTATGTTAAGGAAATTATCAATGATGCTTAGTGATAACCAAGTGCCCATACTTACTAGGTGATTAATTAAAAACACTCCGTTTTTAGATGTTTATGCAAACTCAAAATAGTTACCTGTCTACTACCAGTGCTTCCATCAGGACAAATGCAACCACCCTATAAATAAAAATAAAATTGTGAAAGTTGAAGATAAATTTCAGAGAAATTTAAGAACGACAGTAGGACTACAGAGTAGCTGATGTTTCTATACCTAGAACTAATTTGAGGGGAGAGCACAGCTCTATATATTTAGTGTTTGCATTGGAAGTAGGATTGATTGTACATCTCTCAGTGCTATGTCTCCATGACAGATGTTTCATCAAGAGACAATAATCTGGGTAGTCAAGACTACAGAGTATCATCATTGTGCTCTCAATAATAAACCGTATGTGGAATTGAAACAGTGTTAAGTGATTTCAGAGAAACATTCCAGATAAATTTCATGTGAACTTGGTCACTTAATTTATAATTTAATGCATAATGTTACCAATCCTTCATGCCAAACTACTGGACTTAAATTTTAACTCCTGAATTAATTTAGTCACCAGGAAGCTATTTGGATAAGACAGAAAATGAGAGAAAATTCTGACCTGACTGCTTGATCCACTACCAGTTGCAATAAATGATCCACCCTGTAAAGAAAACAAATATTTTTATAGGTGCATTTTATCAGTCTAAGATGTAAAAGAGACAAACTCTTTGCATTACTTCCTTGCACCAGCAAATACTATCTGTTCAGACCCCACTGTATCAATCATTGTGAAAACAATATATAGGGAAGAGGTATCAGGAATAAAACTCAGAGCTCAGAGATCTGACTGTGCTATTGAATTAGACTTCAAATCCTCTGACACAGAGGGCTAGGCTGGTGTTACATCTGCCTAATGCTGGGCAGAGCAGAATTCCAGATTTCTGGGAACCTGATGGGTAACATTACAGTCCAAAATATTAGAAAAATGGACCCAGGTGTCACTCTAGATCAGTGAAAGTGCACAGAATTCTGTAACATGCACTGCTGCAGCAGTACATACAGAATCTGAAAGCTGAACAGTAGGACTTAATCACCAAGATGTACTTTGTTACCACATTCTAAATAAAACAGAATTATCTATCTGGCCATTACCATCACTAAAGCAGGGATGCTTCTTAAAAAATAATAATAAAAAAAATCTAAAAATATTTTACTTATGCTTTGCAAACAACTTGTACAAAATGTTTTGTGAAGAAACACCTGCAATGCTTACCTGCTTAGTGGAGTGAAGGAACAGTATATTCTGGACCCATTATCATTATAAACAACTGTGTAAAACTATAACACTATAAGGAGAATACTGCCAAATCAAAATAACATCCTTCAGCACAGATAAATTAGCAGAACCCAATTATCAGAAATGCAATATAATTTATCAGAAAGCTCCTTACAATGAGATCATCTGAGACACTATGATATTACCTGGACATTAGTGTGGCTGCTATTTGAAGAAGATTCATTCTGGGAAGAAATAAGAAATGAATAATTTTTCTGTAAAGGTAATACATTAAAACATATAGTTCCATCAGGAAAGAAGTGTCTAACACTGAACAGAATCATCTGCTGTGGAAACTAGCTCTTTATTCTTCTTGTAGTTAATACACCAAGGAGCTGCAACACTATCAGTAACTCAGAAAAACAGGATAAGAATGGGTTACCTGTGCATCATAATCTCTTCTGCTTAAAGCATGGGATGTATCCTGTAAAAAAATCAAATGTGTTCACCATTAGGAGATGAAAAAATCTATGACCAGTGACAGCTATTTTTTTCAATATTATTTCTTTAAAACCAGACTCTGTAATGCATAAATTGAATAGGAATGCCTTATAAAAGGTATTTGCACACAAATTTTTAGGCTACTGCTGAGTCTTACTTGAAGCTATGCACTAGACATATTGCAGTCTCCTGCACAACATGCTGAGCACAACAAATTAGCAAACATCATTCTTTCATACTTCATTTTTCTATCTTACTTCAGCATAAAAATTTAGCTGTCTCTATGTGACACTCAATTTTGGCCCAGCTTCATTTGTTGAATATGAGCTGTTCTGTACCTCATAGAAGGATTTTCACAACTTTTATTCATATATATACAATTCTTTTAAAGTAAATTCAACAACAATTTTAAAGGAAATTCAAACAGCTAAGCTATTTTATTTTACATTTTCCTTAAAGAGGAGAATGCTCATTAGGACAATCATAATTAGGGAAAAAATTAGGCAAAACTAGGACAAACTAGGTATAGTTAGAGCAAATATCTACAACCAGAAAAAAAAAAGAAAAGAAAAAACACTTACACGTGCAACAAGTTTCTTTGCACAACCAGAACTCTGTAAAGTAAAAGCCAGAAGCCAGTTATTACTTAATAGATTAAGCCATCCACACAAAATAGTTTCAGTAAAAACCATCTTCCTAAACTTGTCAAGGTGGCATATTTCAGGAAAGAAAATGTTCAGAACTATCCTTTTAATATCAGCAGGAGTCTTAAAAAGCATATTCTTTGTTTTCACATTATCTCTCCATCAGAAGTTACTGCCTAGTAGAGTCTCCCTCAATTGAGCCACTGTGGCTAAGTAAACAGTATGTGTAATTAATTTTTGTGGGATGGTTAGTTGTTGGTTTGGGTTTTTTTGGTTTGGGGTTTTTTTTGTGGTCTGGGTTTGTTGTTTTTTGTTTATTTGGGTTTTTTTTTTTCATTTTTTCATTGGTTTTGTTTGTATTTTTTCTGTTGTTGGTTTTTTGTTTGGTTGGTTGTTCCCCAACCTTCTTTGTAAGAGTGTTTAGAAGTGAAGTGTTTAACAACAAAGTGCAGCAATAAACACTGGACAGGAATAACCAAGGGAATCACAGCACCTTTTGTGAGCACAGGAGGAAGTGATAAGACTCAAACAGGACTTGTAGGTGAAGGAGTTTTTGCAGAACCTTTTGAAGTAAACCTAATGCAATGCATTCAAGGTTTTCAAAAGGCATCCTTACTTCCTAGTATACATGTCTGGTGCAGTACTAAAGTACCAGACAGGAAAAATAATGAAGCAGTAGTAGTACGTAGCTGATAACAGAGGGTTACTCTAGATGGCAGTAAAACAAAAGGAGTCTGTAACAAAAAAAGTGGGGGTTGTGAATAGAAAGAAGTACAGAAAAATGTAATTAATTTACACAGTGTATTTGCTTGGTCACAATGTATCCATGTTAATCACAGTTTCTCTTTGTAAGACAGATGGAAAGTCTTGACAAGGAGAGCATTACAGGGAATAAATGTTATTTACAATGCTGGCACATATACAGGTTGAAATTAGAACAAGTGGAAGAAGCCTAGGTTGGCTACATGCCTCACATGCACAGATGGTTAGCTCCCAAATAACTACCCAAAGTACATATACTAAAAAATCCTCTGTTAGTATATATTCTTAGAAGTGTTACACAGCTATAAATAATTGTGCAACAGCCTTGAGAACAGCCAGAAGGGACTGAGTACAGAGAAATATACCACCAAATAACTAATTCTTTACTTTTTTGAAGGGTATTATAAAGCAATTGTACACTACAATGAGAGGCCCACAGGTCTAATGCATAAGTGTTCACTTACTAACATTGCTGTTAATCATAAGAATTTTAATACTGCAGAAGAAAAAAAGCACTTACCCGACCATTGGCACTATAGGTAGTGTCATTCTGGAAAAGAATAAATTATTTCCTTCTTCAAGAAATACATAAATACAGTAAGCTTACAGAAACCTCCAAGAGGAGGGTCTGTATAGCATATTGAACCCTCTATTGCCCTCAGAGGGGAGTCACCTACAACTACAACCTATTTTCCTTGAATTATATGTATTTAAAGCCTGTCTGTAAGATTTTCTTCTTTTTCAAAAATGACTGTAAAAATGTATCCTTAGATGCTGGGCAAAAAGCCACCTGTTCCTTTTTATCCATATTTCATTTAATAAAATTAAATGCATTTAAAAGAAAAAAAATGTATCTGTAAACATTTATTACACAATTACCAGTAAGAAAACACACAGTTGCTGAAACAGCTATTAGTGTGGGAACTCATCATTCTTTCTGGGTCATTCTGCTCACAAGACTGCATCTAGCAGTGCATATTTTCCCACCTACATGAAAAAGGTTGTGATGAAAGCATGTTAGAGAAAGCATACTCACATCATCACAAGCATTGGGATTATCATCAGAGGAATCTTGTGAGTCCTAGAAGGGCATCAGATACCAGTTAATTCCTCAGAAATATGGATTGCTAAAAATACACTTTGATGTTGTACTCTGCAAGACAGAATTGATGCTCATGCAAAGAAAAAGCTGAGTTAAATGAAAGATTTCTATAAGGAAAACAAGGAGCCAAATACATGTCTGCAATAGTTGCTTGCAGGGAATGTTCTATTATTCAGTAAAGAAAAAAACAGAAACCAAACCCAGCACAGAAATGATGATGCTTTATTATATATTTGAGAAAGATCATGCAGGGACTACAAAGAATAATATATAACTAGGGGAAAGAGTTACCTGGCCATCATAATAGTTTTCTGAAGAGGATGAACCACCCTGAAAAACAAACAAAAATCGGACAAAATGAGAATATTAGAATATAGACAACTTGATTCATAGGCTAAAGCTTGTAAGAAGCAATATACAAGTAGGGTACTAGAGCATTACTTACCTGGCCACCACCATAGTTCTGTGAGAAGGATCCGCCCTATAAAACAAACAAGTATAAGTTCTACTTCAGAAGAAAATGTAGTTTTGTTCAGGGCCTGTAAAGCCGAAACAATTACCTGGGAATTCTTTGAACAAATAAAACTTTCTAGATAAAAATATAAGATAAAAATTCTTACCAGCAGAAAATGAAGGTCTACCTACCTGGTTGCCACCGTTATTTTGCGAGGATGATGATCCACTCTGCTAACAAAGAAAAGGAAATGTAATTACACAATCACAGAATGTTGGGAGCTGGAAGGGACCTAGAAGATCATCTAGTCCAACCCCCCTGCCAGAGCAGGGTCACCTAGACTAAGTCACCCAGGAATGCATCCAGTTGGGTTCTTGTATGTCTCCAGAGCAGGAGACTCCACAACCTCCCTGGGCAGCCCCTTCCAGGCTCTGCCACCCTCACTGTGAAAAAGTTTTTCCTTGTGTTTCCCCTAAACCTCTTGTGCTCCAGCTGACTCCCATTGCCTCTTGCCCTGTCACTGGATGACACTGAGCAGAGTCTGGCTCCATCCTCTCTACACTCTCCTTTAACATATTGATAGATATTGATGAGGTCTTGATATGATATCTTGATAAGATATAAATGATATAGTACTTACTTGGCTGCCACCATAGTTTTGTGAGGAGTATGATCCACCCTGTGAAAACAAAAGATCGAGAGTTATAATGATGGAGTTTGATCAAAATCCACAGAGCTTTTTTAGCATGCTGAGTTTTTTCTGTGCAAGTGGAATTTTAGGGCTGATAAAAAGTATGTTTGAAGAGAATGAGTTTCAGGCTGGAACTGGGGAGATTCTGCAAGAGTCTATATTCTCATGAGCAGGAAAACTAGAGTCTGGATTTGAACAGCTTAAAAACTTTTTACCAATGGACAATAGAGAGCCACGTACCTGACCACCCTGTGATCCACCCTGTAAATTAGACAAAAATGGTATGTGCTTTAGATACTCACTGTTTGGCTATGGATTCTTTTTAATGAAAACTACAATATGTGCTTTGGAGGAGAAAGAAGCATGAGCAAATAAGCAATAGAAATATGATTTCTAAATTTGTAAACATATATTGTCAATAGTGCTAGATGAGATGTCAAGGAAATCATCTCTCATTCATCTTTAGGTAATGTGTAGTACACAGATGAGTTTCATTCTGAAGAGTCTCTACAGAAGACTTTTTTCTCCCATTAGAAAGCATATAAATGAAATAAAAAATTCCCCTGTCACCATTAGTACCCAGAAAGCTATGAACTGTGAGATACAGTAGCCTTGAGGAGACCGTTTTAAATAAAACAGTGTGTTTCAATATGTCCTCTTTAGAAGAGGAACAGAACTCCTCCAGCTGAAATCAGAACAGATATTTGTAGACATACTAGTGTCAAAGTGAAATCCTGAGCTACTGAAGTGAGTGGGGTATTTGCCATTCTCTGAAATGGGGCTGAGACTTCATCCAGAAGAGGCAAAGGAAAATGAAATTGAAAGTGCTATCCTTTAATGTTCTAGCAGCTTTCAGAACAAAATATAAAGTAGCTCCTCTCTATAAAAAAAACCCTTGAAAAGCTATTATAAAATATTGTAACTATATATCTAGGTCATATACCCTAATTTCCTACATTACATATGGCACATTGCATACACTATACCACAATATATACCAGAGAGGCTGGTAAACTCCACTACTGATTTAAGCAGTGCTGGTTGAGCAGTTCTGCAGCAGACTTTTCTTTCCAGAATCTTGCTATAGCATCCTATAGAGCTAGACATGCTAAGAAAAATGAGGAAAAATGACCCCAAGCACCCATGATGCTTGTGTCTCTAGAAAGAGAGTTCTAATTAATAACTGGCAAGATTACATAGAGTTGCACTCTATGAATCCAAAACCAGTTCTGATTGATGTAGTGGCAAAACTAATTTTGGATGCATCTTAAAATCAGAGGAGGAAGGTCATTTACCTGGTGGCAGGGATTACTATCATACGAATAACCCTGTTAAAAAACAGACAAACCAAAAGATAAATGCCCAAATTTTCATTTTCTTGCAAAGTAATTAACTCTCATAAAATTTCTTATGTGATAATTAATGTGGCATAATCTAATTTTTATACCACAGGAGCCACTCTGATCCTATCACTTTGAATAGTAAGTAATGGAGCAACATCTGAAAATCATTCTCAAGCAGAGATTTTAATCTTGTCTACTAAGTAGACAGATCAATCACTACTGCTCTGTATTCTATGTGTAATGCTACACAGAAGAAGCCACTTCATTTTGGTTACAGTGACCAACAATATCTGATTTTTTTTTTCTCTGTGCTAGAGAATTCCATATGACAATAAAACAAAACATTACAAATAAAAAATATTATCTAACTTATTGAAAAAAAAGATGTTACTTCAGCAAAGAAAGCTGGGTCTAGTTTTCAATAGTTTGAATAAAGGGGACTTACTTCTCCACAACCATTGCTGCCACCTGAAGATGATCCACCCTGCTGGAGCAGAAAAAAAATAATAAAAATAAACAGAAGCTCAGAGCTCAGTAACCCAAATATTCCTTTTCTCCATTTCAAATACAAAAATAAATTTTAAAGGGATTTAGCTGCCTGGCTGCTTAAAAGATGGAAGACCATCTACACCCTACTGTGAATTTTCTTGTAAAGCACTGTTTACGTTGAATATTTTAGTGCATCAAAAAGCTGATACCTATATGCACTCCTATGTGGTAAGGAGCTGATCCAACTGTTCCCAAAACTGTATGAAAAAAAAGTCCACACCACTTACTTTTAATAAGAACTTTCTACATTATTTCAAGAAACAAACCACAGAATTCTCAGTTGACTCTATCAACATCACATACATGATGTATACTAACTGGAAACAACTTATGCTTACCTGGCCATAGGAATTGCCACCCTGAGGCTGGTAGCCCTGTAAAAAAGGCAAGAACTCAGATACAAACAAAGCTCTAGTCTTAGTATAGCTGCAAACAGAAAAGCCCATTTCCACTAAAAGGTCCTCAGTACTATGTTGTTTTTTCTCCCTCATGGTATTACAGTGGTACTAACTAAAAACTGCTGATCACTCATCTACTGCAAGAAGGAAAAACCAAACCCTGTACTCCATGTACAAGGAAAGTCCCTCCAGAAAAGCTCAAGACATTTCAGTAGAAGTGTCTCACC
>WYEA01016884.1:15096-27943 GCA_033558465.1 Alcedo atthis | reverse complement strand
GATTCTATGATTCTTGTCAGGAGCTGTCAAGAGCCAGAAGGTCTTCCCTGAGCCTCCTTTTCTGCAGCCTCAACAACCCCAGATCTCTCAGCTGCTCCTGGTAAAATCTTGGAACCAGAAATTCAGGAGTTTTGTTTGTTCAGACCTGGTGGAAGCATTTCATGAGGCATATTCTCTCCTGAAGCCCTCTCATCTTGCCTGTGACAATTGCAAACAAGTGAGTTCATGGCTCAAAATTGGAAATTTAACTGACCCACTTTGAATGGATATTTCAGTAAATGGCATAGAGAAAACCCCTCTGAGGGAACCATTTCCTTTAACCTGTGCATCTCTAAGAGAGAAACTGTATTATACATTTAACTTTTCAAGAGTCAGCATCTTTTAAGCAAGAAGATATAGGTCATGGCTATCCCAGAAACCACAGATTAAATTCTACCCTTTTATACATCCTTCTATGGATGGTACAAGGTGAGTAAAATTTGGAGTTACATGTAAATTGTAGCAATAGCAAATGCAAAAAGCACAGATTAGTTGCATCATTTTTATCTGAAAACATCACCTGGAAAGAGGCACATCTTAGCTACTTGTAACCTGATGTCAGAGCAATGTGACGAGTCATTTCAAAGAATCACAGTTTGGGGGGGAAGGGACCTTTCAAGGTCTAGTGCACCCCCCCTGCACTGAGCAGGGCCATCTGCAACTGCAGCAGGTTGCTCAGAGCCCCAGCCAACCTCACCTGGGATGGTGCCAGGGATGGGGCAGTCACCACCTCTCTGGGAAACCTGGGCCAGGGTCTCACCACCCCCAGCAGAAAAAATTATCTTCCTTCTCTCCAGTCTTCTCTCCTTTAGTTTAAAACCATTTCCTAAGACAGAAATGTTAGAGAAGGATAGATTCAATGTTGAGCCCCTCCATTTTGAAGCATAATACACTTTGTCAAAAGCCTCTCTGAAATTCAGCCTAGGAGCATCATCAACACCCTTGTGCCTGTCCATCACCCACTACTCTCCTGGAATCTCATCAGGGAAGGTGACAGTAGCTGGTTTATTATCTTATAGTTCATTCCAGTCTTCATCATTGCCTGGGAAGCTGCAGCCTGAGAGATTTGAGTCTACCCCTCCAGATGTGCCAGTTTTGTGTAATTCTGTGTGGAGACTCTTTCCTTGGGAGAGATTGAGTTGTCCTGATTAGCTATGCAATGAACTATTTACCAGGAAGAAGAAGATACCATAGATTAATGGTTGGGATTTTTGCCTGGGAAAGTCATCAAATTTCTAGCTCCTGGTCCAGAGTCAGCTTTATCCAAAACTTTCACATCTCTATTGTGCTGTAAAGCTGAGCTCTCAACAAGGGCCATTGAATGATGCCACAGAAGCACCCTGTTCCAGAACATCCTGCTTTAATGGGTGAAATGATCCTGACTGTCACCGTATCAAATGGAGTTGGTGCACCTGAACATGTGGATTTAAACATTGCTTGTTCAAATACTAACATGACAGGATACATCACAGCTGTAGTATACTGATCTTACAAGGATGGAGAGACAGCAGGGTGGGGTTAGGAGGTACATGGGATCACTGATCACTGTCACCCAGGACACAGGGCTGGGGCACAGGGTTTTATAATGCCCTGGGGCTACATGATCCAAAGTATTGTAGCTCCCAGAATTTCCAAGTGCAGCATGCCATCACCTGTATATACCATGGAAGAGGTGCCTGAAGTGCCTTCCAGTTTTCCAGCCTACAAGAGGAGTAATTTTGCATCTCACAACTTTCACAAGGTTTCTCTTGACTTCCTTTGTCCTCTCCATAACTTGGGAACTGAAAGTTTACCTACATCCATCACGCTTCCCAGACCAATTCCCTTAGGATGAAAGTCTTCTCTCATAGAGCAAGAGCCATAACTGAAAGGAAAAGGTGGCAAGCTTTGTTCATGGCAACAAGTGTTCGTGGGGTTTAATTCCTAGATGGAAAATTAATGAATTGGGAAACTCACTGTCACCAAGAATTCTAATCAAAACAGACATATCATTCCTGACATGTAGACATGGCTAAAAATACCTAATCCAGACTAGGAAATCTGAGGGGGAAATAGGACCTTGAAAAGAAACCTGTCTCCTCAAACATCAAGGCAAGTGATAAGACATGGCACATATTTGGAAAGCAATTGGATGGAACTCAGCTGTCCAACATCTGCCCAATTCAGGATGAAAAGACATCAGACTGACCTAGGAGCAAACAGACCTAATCTGGCAGTACCTGTGACATTAGTGGGCTTGATACCTACAGCATCTTAAGTGAAGACCATGAAGAACATCAGCTTAGGTTTGACTAATGACAATTCTGGTCCCGATTAAAAATTACATTCTCTGCACCCGCTCACTGTATCGTGTGCCAGTTTTTTTGGTGGTTTTCCCACACCATCATTGAGTTTTGTTACTACTTGAGTGACATGGCTAAAATAATGACATCATCTAGACAGCTAAGAAAGGGTGAGCCCATATCCTGTCTTCCACCTGCGTTAATGGAATATATACATACACTTTTTAATTTAGTTATGGTCAGAAACCACAGTTAAGGTTGGGAAAAAAACACCTACTCCAGATTAACTAGGACAGCCCAGAAGCCCTTATAAAAAGGCCAGCATCAAATGAGAGAGAACAGCTTCAGTTCAACAGAGCCTAGCACAAACATCAGCTGCAGTAAGACAAGGAAGGAAGGAAGATGTCTCCAGACCTTTGCACTTCATTGGTAAGAACTTGCTTTCTGTTTCTAATTCCCCCAATTTGCAGTAGACATGTTTACATTCTAATAGATGACTGTCAGGAATGGGATTCTGCACCCACCTTTAAAATACTTGTTTAAGCCATGAATAATTGAATACAATTTAAAAGGGAGGTGGCTGAATGGCACCAGGACAGGGTAGCAATGAGAATGTGCAGGTATATTAGTGAACAGGGCTATGGCAACATACTGAGTCAACAAGTACATTGAAAACTCAACCTTAGAGCAGGTTTTTGTTGTTATATACTTCCTGCTATCTCCTGTAGCATATTCTTTTCTACAATTTAGATTATTTTTTTTTATCAGCAAATTACTGTCAGCATTGTAATAATGAATTAATGAAAGCAAGAGTGGATTT
Source organism: Alcedo atthis (assembly GCA_033558465.1). Taxonomy (NCBI): domain Eukaryota; kingdom Metazoa; phylum Chordata; class Aves; order Coraciiformes; family Alcedinidae; genus Alcedo; species Alcedo atthis. The sequence continues at coordinate 24,802 of WYEA01016884.1, read as the reverse complement.
GATATATGACACATTTTTCCATCAGTATAGGCTTTAACTACCAGCTAGGTTAATGGTGGGTGAATTTCCCAGCTGCACAGAAGAGCTGTTAGAGTGTGTATTGTGTCACAGCAGCTAGACCTGCCTTGTATCTCAAATGCACCAATTGTCTTCAGTTCAGATCACTGCTCATCATGCTGCTGGTCATGCTGTCAGCCAGTGGTTCTGCCAATGGAAAGGTGATACAGCCTGGACTCAAGGTGGAGAACCTCTTCAAGCAGGCTTATGCTGGATGCCAGACCCCAAGAGACTCCAAATTCCCTCAAACTGTGAGAGTCAACACGAGCATCATCAATACGAACCAGGATATCAAAGTGGCTCTTGATGTCAGCAGCCGCTCTCTGTCTCCATGGGATTACAGGTACAATCTTGGTCCCTATGGTCTAGAAATAAATGAGCTGCAATGGTCAAGAATAATGCTGAGGCTACATCCACAACTTTATTTTCAGTGCTCTACTGTTGAGAGATTTTTTTGAAAGATTAGGGTATCTAAAGTCCAAATAATCCTCTCTGAAAGCTAACCAAAAGGGAAAGGAGCACAGAGCAAAAACCTGCTCTCAGACAACATACAGAATGCAAAGCAAATTACTTTTAAAATCTCATTAATTTATTTGTATATTGGGGCAAGCTTTAGCTTCAAAAGCATTCTTTACCTAAGATATCATAAACAGTACCTTGGAGGGCTAACACTGCATCGAGTTCACTGGTGGTTTAGTAACATCAGCATCAGGCCCTGAGAGCGTTTCAAGTTTTGTGGAGGAAGTTGAAGGTTTTTGGGTCCATTAGTCAATCTGACATGCTGGGAAGATCAGATAATTTCTAATCTTTCTTCTAAAGTCAGTGTCTGTTAGAAGCAAGTTCTTTGCAAAGGAGTCATATCAAGTCTTGGCATGCTTGTCTTACACTTAAAAACCTGTAATATTTGCTAACTTGCACTTTATGTCTGAAAAAAATATACAATAGTGGAGGGTTTACTGCCGCTTCGTAGGAACTCTCCCAGGAGCTACAGGTTCCTGAGCTGGGAGCCCATAGAGATCCAGCCCATCATGTCCCAGGTGATGCAGTAGCATTTCCATTTCAAACAATTCCTCTCATGTCAACTTACAGGATAGACGAGGACCACAATCGCTTCCCTCACATGATTGCTGATGCCAAGTGCCGCCACTCCAGGTGTGTGAATTTCCACGGGCAGCTGGACCACAGTGTCAACTCTGTCCCCATCAAACAGGAGATCCTCGTCCTCCGGAGGGAGCGGAATGGCTGCCACCAATCATTCCGACTGGAGAAGAAAATAATCACTGTGGGCTGCACATGTGTCACTCCCTTGATCCAACACCAGGCTTGAAGGAAGCCAGCAGTGGGCAGGGACACATGGAGGAGAACTTCCTGGCCTCACAGCAGTGAAATGAAGGGACCTGATTCAGTCTCCACAAAACTGAATCAAGTCATAATGATTAGTTAGAATCTATCAGAATGTATTTAAAATGAAGATATATCAGGGCTTGGTTAGGGGTTTTTTAAAAATTATTTTCCTCAAAAATATTGAACTCTATGAATTCAGAATCTGGATGGGCAGAAAAAGTAATGGGAGCTCTTTACACATCATTAGTTTACACTTTTAAATGTCTATTTATGTAATTCTATTTATGCTGGTGAAGAATTTAATAATAATGCATCTGCTTATTTATCTTTGTGTAATAAAAAAGTAGTAAAAAACCCCATGGTGATTGCCTTTCTTTCTAAAGAAGCCTTTTTGACAAGGCAAAAAAATCATTCAGTTCATTTATAGCCATACAAGATATTTGAATAATGATAAAACCTAAAATTCTAACATCTAGCTCTGCTGTAGCAGAATGTAAAGCCCACAGAGACAGGCTCATATCATTAACACCATTTTACTGATAAAGAAACTAAGATAGGCAAAGGAAAAATATTTATCAAGTCATGCACAAGAGATTCACATTAAAGACAATAAAAAAAAAAAAGTAAAAAAAAGAAGCAGTGGGTGACTAGTTATCCACCTAATGATCTAACTAAAAGGAATTTGAAACCATAGGTTCATTGCAGTGCCTCGAATGCTTCTTTTGGGTGTAAAGAAACTCCCTCCCCTCAAATGGTGAGCACACTTCCACTGCTGAGTTTTAACTATGGCCTGATGTTATCTGTGATTTTTCAGTCCAACCCATAACAAGACATTTTCTGTGGAGCAGGATCACTACCCAGGTACGTGAGGAAAAATGCACGAGTGAGTTGGGTGGATAATTGAAACAATTAACCACATATAGTTAACCTGCAATCGTAATTTCCTCCTTGCTCGTGCCCTTCCACTACTGTGCTTCAAATGTAGAGCACACTGACACAGCACTTCTAACATGGCCGCAATGGGACTTGCGTAGGTGGACTGCAGGTGGGTTTATTTAAAGCACACTTGGGTTACAAGTGCTCAGATGAAAATGTTCCGTGTTTCAAAAAAGCAGGCCGGTTTGAAAAGAGGTGGATGTTTTCTTTGCTGCCATCTCGGGGAGGTATGAACATTCTGAGGCACTGGCAAAGCACCATCGGAAAATGCAACAGCAAATACAGAATTTGTAGAGATGTAGAGCTCGGGGGTGCAAGTCCCTAATGAGAGTCAAGGTCCTCTCAGGTGAAACCATCTTCTCCAGGTCTGTTAGCTGTGTGAACTGCAGATGTTATTGTTTGCTGCTGGAGTTTATTCCCTCTGGCTGTGCCAGTGAGCCTAAACCCTCTTTAATCTACATCAGGCAAAATTAGGTGGTTCAGCCTATAATCTAAACTCCATGGCCACAGGTTTTGTACCATCCTTTGATCTAGCAGACACGTATTGGTCCAATCACAGAATTCCAGCATAACAGGGGTTGGAAGAGACCTCTGGAGATCATCGAGTCCAACTCCCCTGCTCCAGCAGGGTCATCTGGAGCAGGTTGCCCAGTATCTCAGTGACCAGGCGGGTTTGGAATCTCTCCAGAAGAGACTTCACAACCTCTCTGTGCAGCCTAGACCAGGCTCTAACATCCTCACATGAAAGAATATTTTCCTCCAGTTCAGATGAAATCTCCCGGGTTCCAGATGATGACCATTGCCCCTTGTCCTGTCACTGGGCATCACTGACAAGAGTCTGGCCCCATCCTCTTGACCCCCACCCTTTAGATATTTATAAACATTTATAAGAAAAAATAATTAATAGGGAAATATCGAGTGACTACAGTACCTACAATCACAACAATGACCCCCCTGTCCACACATTTAGTTGCCTTCAAACACTGATATAACTTTGCCTATATGTAGTTAACTGGCAATATATGTGATTCTAACAGCTTGTTTACTACCTTATCTCCTACTATTCTTCCTAATGTCTCCTGCAATACTGGAAGATCATCTCATCTGACTGTCCCAAGAATATTAAGCATGGGAACAGTCTGACAAAAAAAACCCCAACACTGAGGAGCACTTATCCATTGAAGTTTTCAAAGAGCTCTGTAGTATCAGTCCAGGATGATTACAATAGAGCAGGCTGCCTTGTCTATTAGATAATCTTCTCAGTGTCCCACCACTTGCTATAGAAGGAGCTTTGGCAAGTTGCCTGCAACAGTCTAAATATCTTCTAATGGTTAAAAATCACAGCAAGTCCCGCCCTTTATTAGCTGGTAGTGTTGTGCCATTCCCTTGAGTTGGCACATGAGTAATGGAGACTAGTTAGCAATGCTGAGCGTGAGCCACTCTGAGGAAAAAGTCAGAACCAGGTCAGCACGAGATGACGCAGCTGCAGTGTCAAAAAGCTGGCAGCTTTCTACTGACAGGCTGCACGGATAGGCTGGTCCCCCCTCCAGCAGCATCAGTCTGCCTTGGACCATTTACCAACCCAATTAAATCCATGTGTTAGGACATAACAATTTTTAATTTAGTCGGCCTTCTGCCAGCTTCTCGCTCACCTCTGTGAGCTGCCCAAGTGTTCTACATCCTCCTGCAGAAGACTTTGGTAGTTTGATCACCTGGATTTGTTTGCCCTAAGGACTATTTTATTTCCTACTATAAACTCTCTTGCCATTCCTGGTATAATGAGCTAAGATATCAGGATTGTTACTTCCTCAGTAATCTGAGTCTTCTTTCTTTTTCCTGTGTTCAATTGGAAAGGTGCAGAGGAATTCCAAACAAATGTAACCTGCCATGAGGTCACCTAATTATTGCCTTTGCTTCTCTGGACAAACGTTCCTGAGTGAATGAGAGTTCCTGAGTGATCATGAGAGGAGACCAAAGACTGTATGACCCTCCTTTACCCTTGCACAGCCATTATCTGTTAGAGGTTCAACAGATAAAACTGCCTCTTTCTTTTTTTTTTCTTTTTTTTTTTCTTTTTTTTTTTTTTTTTGTGAGAGTTTCTGTGCAAATTCCTGCTTTTTTGATACCCTTTAATGATATCATCATGTAAGAGTGGAATGTGAGAGAGGGGATTGCTGCAAAGCCCCCTTCAACACAAAGTTTTCTGGTCCAGCACCTCTGCCTCTCTCAGTTTCATGTCAGCTTGCAAAATCTGAGCATCAGCGGCTTAGCAGACAGATTGTTGAGAGCCTGTGAGTAAAACCGAGCAGAAAGGGAAGTCTGAGACTGGGTTTGTGTGGCAAACGATCAGATAACCACGGTCATAATTGCCAGTTATCTAAGCAAGATGTTCAGATGCCAGATGCTTGTAAAAGGCAATACAGATTCAACAGTCTGGTAAGCCTTAGGACATGAAGGAGGTCAGAAGTACAGAGTCCAGAAGTCAGAAATAAAAAGAAACCCCACAAAAATTATAGGAGCAAGTTAGAGAGAAGATAAATCATCTCTGTTAATTTACTGGAACAGGGAACCTCTGTCATGATGCAAATATATTGCACTTATTAAGAACACAGGTAAAACAGAAACATAACTTGTTGTACTGGTAAAACTACTAAAATTCACTTATTGAATGCTTTGCCCAAAACCCAATATTTTCAATAGAGACATCTCAGTCCACGACCCTCAAAGAATATCAGATATACTTCTAATCCTTTGTTGAAGTTACAGAATAGGGTGGGAAAACTGAGATAGTTTTCTGAAAGAAAAATAAATAACTAAAAGGAAAAGTTACACAGAAAACAGAAGTGGATTTATCTGAAGAGCTAAAGAATTGAAGGTGCTGCCACTATCCAATCTTGGAAGTAGAGAGAATAATAAACAAATGCAGAAAATGTTTTTTTATGAGGAGCAGAGACAGAAAGTGTGGTTTGTTTCTGCCAGATGAGACTCAGAGAAACCTGGCTCACTTTTGCAGGTCACACATCCGCCGGTCAAAGCACAGGTCTGGGAGGAGACATCTACCTGGGATTACATCACTGGTGTGTCAGCCCAATTTAATTCACAGGTCTCTGCATCATCCTGCTTCCAATATCCCATGAGAGCTGCTACCCAATGGGATCTTACTTGAGTTGCCAAAGCAGACACAGAGAGGGAGGAGTGAGCAAGGGGACAGGGAAAGGAGATTAGTGAGAGGCAAGCAGAAGAGGAAAGGAATAGAAAAATCCACAAGACTCAGATACCAACCTGCGACCTTAGGTTTCTTAGTCCAGCAGGTTACAAGAAGACATTGTGGGACTCCTACTGTGTCTACAGCTGTGTCTTCTCCTTCTGGTAAAACAACTGAGTCCCTGAAGGCTGCTCTAAGCTACAATTCAGAGCCGGAGAGGTTCAGGTGGACATCCAGAGTCTGGGTCTGTTGTTGCAAGGAGAACAAACCCAAGAAAAGCTTTTAGCAAAGGCTGGTTCTCAGCTGTGAACTCTACTTGCTCTTGGTGATGATATGACTCTGCTGTTTACAAGAAGTGTAAACTTGTTTGCTGTGTTCTTAGATTGCTGGGAATGAAACCCTACCACCTACCTCATTGCAAAAGCCAGCATCTGAAAAATAGCCAGGCTCATATTTACAACCAACTGCACTCTAAGAATGATGCCATTAGAAGGAAATAACACTTTTGTTTAGAAACAATCCCCACATACGAGCTCATGCCTTGCTGAAAGGTGTGTGGTTTGCAGCCGACAGCGCTGGCTGCAAAACCTCATGACCCACGGGTGAGACTTCCTTAATTAGCTACCTTTGCATTTCCTTAATTAACTACTTCATAATAAACCCAGTCAGAACAACTCTTAAGAAGCTAGGCTGGTGGGTGCTTAAGACCATCAACTCAGCACAGGAGCCGACATCCATTTAGCAATCACAGACACAATGCCAAAACAATTTTGTCTGGAGAGAGAAATGTAGGTTAGTTTTCTCCCTACCGGGCGAGTGAGGAGAAACGACGAGTGAGGGACAACCCCCTGAGCTAGGTTTACGGAGAGGGAGAGAAATAGGTCAGGAGTAAGAAGCGGGGTGCGCAGAGAGCGATTTCCTGGTCAGCGGTTACTGTAAGAGGAGAGCTGGTGTTACACAAGAGCGAGCAGCAGACGCCTCCATGGGTTTGCTCTCCACCACATGAAGAGCTTGGTGGTCATAACGAAACAGCTGCTGCCAGAAATGACTACATATGGTTGTAACTGAATGAGATGGTTTCTCCACCTCGTTACCCGTGGCTTGTCAAACTGGATCCCAGCGACCCATTGGGCAGGGAATACACTCGACAAACAAGCAGCAAGAGTCATTTAGACCCAGTGTCTTCTCTGACCTACTCAGCAGAAGAAACCTAGAGTCTGCGTCAGGTGGGGTTGGTCCCTTCTCCCTAGGAACAAGAGACAGGACAAGAGGAAACTGCCTCAGTTTTCTCCAGGGGAAGTTTAGGTTGGATATTAGGAAAAACTTCTTCACTGAAAGGGTCATGAAGCCCTGTCCCAGGCTGCCCAGATAGTGTTGGAGTCCCCATGATCCCTGGATAGGTTTCAAAGCCATGGAGATGTGGCTGAGGGACATGGTTAGTGGTGACCTGGCAGTGCTGGGTTAACGATTGGACTTGACGACCTCTCTTCCAACCAAAACAATTCGATGATTCTAATTTGAAGAATACTTGCACACAGGTTTCCTCTGCTTTAAATGCAGGTAAACAAGGAAATAGAGAATTAAGCCTCCACTAGTGGAAACCAAAACCAGATATCTGAGAATCTATCTCAGTTCTGGATGAAAGGTGAGTAATGTTAAAAAAAACAAAAGCAACACTGCAAGAATCTGATAAAATAACTACTGAGTCTTGCTAAACTGTGCTCCTTGTGTAGCTAAGTGGGAGAAAGAAAAGGCAATTCCTCCTTTTCTAAGTTAGGACATCTCAGCTCAGCTGGCAGCCTTGGGCTAGAGGTGCTTGTTCCTTGTTTTCTTGATTTGGAGGGATCCTCAGCCACCACTACAAGGTCAGCACCTGATATTTCGCTGGCTAAAATGCTGTGAGATGGATCCACCTTTGAACATTTTCTGCACCCTTGCTCAGTCAGATAGTGAAAAGAATGTTGCTTATAAGGATGATGTCTTGTCTGGAAGGGGATCATACAAGCCTTTCCCAGATCCCATGAACCATGCCCATCCCAAATTTTGGCTACAGCCCTGCCAGGCGATGTGTCCCATCTCTTTTCCCACCATCCCTAAAAGACCATTCCCAAGGTTTAGAGAACCCATCTCCATTGCCAACTCTCCCAGCACAGCCTGTATAACCTCCCTTCACCACTCCCACCCTTTTTTTTGCATCTTTTCATCTGTTTAGTCTGCAAGTTCTCATGCAGTCCCTCATACTCATATCACTGCACTGAAAAAAGAAAAAAGTGATCTTGGCTGAAATCTCTCAGTGCTACTGCAGCTTCCATCCATTCTCTTAGTCTGCTTTCATTCTGAGCTTACATAAACCAGCATTCTTTTAAATAAAGTACATTTTTTATTCATCAAATAAATTATTGTATAAATACAGATATACATTCACCATTTTTAGGATAATCTCAGCATGTACAAATCCATTAATACAGTCATAAATAGAAGATATAAATAGAAATATAACCTCTCATTAGTTCTTCCTTTTACCACTTAGTGCAAGTGGGCTCAATTCTCTCTCCAGATGGTCTGAAGTAAGTCTGGGTGACAAAAACCCAGAGCACAATGAGAATCGGGCATAGTGGCACTTACACCAGTTACACTAGTAATAAGCTAGCTAGCAAGCAAGGATGAACAGAGAAGAAAAAGGGGCTAGGGGATGAGAGAGGGAGGGAAAAGGTGCAGGAGGAAGAATATTGTGTGGCAGTGCTGGTTGGCATGTATCCGTTAGGGTAATTTACTGCCAAGGAAAGCTTTTGCAGCTAGAATTAATTTGATTCACCAAGCTGATGTAAGCTGCAGTAAGAAATAAAATATAAATAAACAAACAAATAAATAAATAAAGGCACTGCTTTACTCCCTCCCTGCTTGGAGTCACAAACAAAACCCTTTCTCCATTCCACTTTCTCCCCTCCATCACCAGCTCCCACTGACTTCCATTCAGAAATGAATAACAGCAAGAATCAGTACTTTCATGGGGTGATTTGCTCAGATATAGGAAGGAAAAGTCATATTGAGTTCTTACAATGAAAGGCTGCCATCTCATCAAAGAGACATTCATAGGAGACTTTTTTCCCTCCTGCTGTTGTCTCTCCTTCTAAGCCCTCCTAGGACTGGTGTTGGACAACCGGAGTGGCACACGTGCAGCCCACGGTGATGACTTTCTTCTCCAGGCGGTAGGTGGGCAGGCAACCCCCCTGCTCCCTCCGGAGGACGAGGATCTCCTGTTGGATAGGGACGGAGTTGAGGCTGTGGTCCTCCTGCCCCAGTGGGTTCACACAGCCAGAAAGGCGGCACTTGGCGACAGCAATCACGTGGGGGAAGCGGTCGGGGTCCTCGTCAAACCTGGGGATGGGGACACAAAATGCTTTTATGCATTTGTACAACATGGTTTGGCAGGGTCTTCTTGGTTATCTCCATGAAAACACCTTACTCCTTACCCATGTATCTTCACTATGAAGCATGGCCAAAGAATTTCCCTATCTTCAACATTTTAAAACACTTTCCTAGAAATTAAATCAATTTGGGGAGCATAATATTGCCATGTAATTTTTTTAGGAGTTAATGGATGAAGTGGGAGGTGGTTGAAATGCAGAACTGTTTTCAAGTGGACTGTTAATTTTTGTTTGCTTTGATTTTAATTTCAGCATTCAAGAATTTCTTCTGTTTAGAAAACAAAAAAAAAGATAAAATCACAATGTACTACCATTATCCTTTTACTAGAGGAATAATTAGTTTTATAATTATTTTAACCCTATAAAATGCTCCAGGCTTGGGAAAGAGTGGCTGGAAAGCTGCCCAGCAGAAAAAGATGTGACAGTGCTGGTCGACAACTGGCTGTAGATAAGCCAGTGTGTGCCCAGGTGGTCAAGAAGATCACCAGCATCCTGGCTTATAATGATGCTGGTGTGGCCAGCAGGACTAGGGTAGGGATCATCCCCCCAAACTGGGTACTGAGGACGTTTCCTCTCAAATCCTGGGTTCAGTTTTGGATCCCTCACTCTCAGAAGGAGGAGCTGGAGCATGGCAAGAGAAGTATAACAGAGATGGGAAAGGGTCTGGGGCACAAGTATGGTGAGGAGCAGAGGGACCTGGGGTTGTGGAGCCTGGAGAAAAGGGAGACCACCTCAG
>WYEA01016883.1:15490-27377 GCA_033558465.1 Alcedo atthis | reverse complement strand
CTGAAATCAAGATAAACTCTACCATCATCTATCCACCTGGTTATGTCCTCATAAAAGGCCATCAGGTTGGTCAAACATGACCTCCCCTTGGTAAAACCTTGATTTAACAGAACACTTACTTTTGTACTATCCCTCCTTTGAAAGTGAGACAGATTCTTTTCTTTCTGAATTTGGACAGCTGCAAAAAAACCCCATTTTTAGCAGCTGAAAATTATATTAATAATTTTGCATTATGAGTAGTCTCTTCCTTCCTGATATTTGCATACTACTAAATGAGAGCCAGATGTACTTATACAGATGTGCCATAAAGGTCTGCTGTTTAGGCTTGTCACTCTGATGGGATTGAGCTCTTTTAGTGACATTATCTAAATGTCAGGTGCCCATAGGGTTGCTTTTAGGCAACAGAGTGAAGCACAGGCAAGTGCTCAAACCCCATTTTCTTTAGACATCCTTTTTTTAAGATAGAAGAATTTGCCTTTAGAGCTGCCTCGATTTGTCCTTTGTCTCCCCATCAACTCAGGAGAGGGATTGGCACAACTCTTAATCTAAACACCTGAATTTCACCCAGAAAGAACAATTCTTCCCCTTGCTGATCTCTCCTCTTCCACTCTTCTGTGGTTAGACAGGTACTTAAGAAAATCGCTGTTAGTTTCCTGTGAGTAGCCCTTACCTGAAAACAGGCTGCTTCACTCTAGGATTGGCAGTTTTGGCTACCTTTTGGTAAATGTCCTGACTTTCCAAGATTTTTTGATCATGCATCTAAATATGTTTGATATTTTTGAATTGAAGAGCCACTGGATGGCAGCAGAGGATAAAGAGAAATAATAGGAACGGTCCAGTTCGTTTCTGCAGTGATGGCTTTGGAGAACTATTTTGCTATTAAAGAGTTACTTCTAATTTTTCTTTTTAGACTGGTCTTTTATTCATTCTTGATTTCTGCTTACAAATTATTTTAAATTCATGCTATCAAATTGATTTCTAATGTGGGCAGAAACTATTTTTTCCCTGACAATATATCTATTTTGAAACCATGATGTAGTTTTATGTCCTTATTTTAAATCACCTAAAATGCAGTTGTTTTGTTTTTTTTTCTCTACTGTGTTTGCTAGTCCTAGAGATGTGCAAGTGGACACCAGAAATAAGACAGATTATTTCAGTGAAGATCTTCTTATTTCTAAATTATTGCAAGCCATGTTAATCTTATCCCCTCCTCTAGTTCCTAGAGGTACCAAGGTTTGGTTTTTTTTTTTATATATATATTTTTAAAAATACCAGTCCTGTACTTTGAGGACTGGTGCTTCATACCCAGTTTGAGTGGAGCAGCTTCCTTAGAAAGAAGCAGGGACAGGACTCTTCCAGTCTGGTGATTGTTTCTGGGCATGGAGCCCTCTCCTGTGTCCTGCCTTCTGCACCCTGTCAGAAAGCAGCACTCCCCTGCCACTGCCAGAACCTGTGTGAACACCAACACCAAGCCTATTGTCATCCTCAAGTCCTTTCAAGGAACAATCCACTAGTGGTCTTTTACATAGTTGTACAGAACAGAATAGTTAGAAAAACTTCTTGTGAGTTTAGAGACTCCTGGCAGCCACAGGGTGCTTCTGACTGCTCTTTCCATGCAGATTCTGGTGTATTCTGTAGCACCTCCCTGCAAACTACAGCTGCTTTGTCTGCATTTCACCCCAAAAGGGATGATGTGCTTACTGCTAAGTTAAAATGCATTAAATATGCCACTAGTATTTTTCCATGTTGGCAGTTACTGTAGTTGCCATGGGAATGTCACATCATGTGAATGGGTGAAGAGGCAGCTCACAAAACAATATGGGTTAGAGATGTGGCCCATATTAAAAGCATGTATAAAACATCTTCTGTCCATAACCACACCAACTTCTGTCACTAAGAGGCTTCAGAGAAATAAATGGATACTTCTCTAGGCCTGTTTAGATAAATGAGCATCTTAAATAAATAAAACGTTTAAGTGTGATGAGTAATCCCAGTTCTTTAATGAAGGATGGAGTTATGCTAATTGAACAGCAAAGTTGTTTGTCAGGGTTGACAGATATCTGCATACTTCATTTATTCCATTAATTCATTTTCTGCAGTATATAATTATGATCCCTTGCACAAGTGACAGAAGCACAGATAGGATTTCAGTGCAGGGCTATATATCTATTTTGCTATGATCAGTGGAGTATAGCAGTTATATCATTTTTATCAGGAGCATGCTGAGTACAACCAAAGGAGAATTCTAATGATGATGGACTTGCAAATCTTGCATTTATTCATTAAGCAGCTCATGGACAGATATTAATTTATTTTAAATGAATGTGAATTTTTTCATTTGTTGGTTCTCAGGAATTCAATTTTAGAGAGTCTGGCACTAGGAACTGTTAAAAGTAATAACCTGAATAATCCTTAAGCAATAAATAAGAACTTTGTTCTAAGTATATATTTATGGACAAGGGAATAACTGTTATATCAGCATTTACCATGGCAAAACCAACATAAATTCCATCCACACTGACTAGCCTTCGTAGCTGTTGTTTTTTGTTTATTTTTTGTGTGTGGGCTTTTATTTTCCTCTTTTTTTTTTTTCTCTAAAAAGTTCATTATTTCATACTGAAACTGTTCCTTTATGTATGAATCATCTAAATTAGATCAGCTGGATAGCTGTCCCACCTCTCTAGTGAAATGCCCTGATCACTGAATGTTCTCTTTCTCCCATTCTCTAAATAAGCTCTGTCTTCCAATGTGTTTCAAAATTTAATGCCAAATGGGACTTAGTCCCAGATAGGACTGCATTTGCTTCTTACCATAATATCAGAACATGATCTCTAGGTTTCTTTGTAGTGAATCTGGGTGCAAGTCTACTCTGAAAGAGAAAATAATTCAAAAATAGGCCTTTTTTGTTCATTAACTGATTGGTAAAAGAAGGATATAATCTCCTATACCTATGTAAGATTCATTAGCCTCAGGGATAAGCTCATCTAATAATTAGAATTAGTTACTGTGTCCTGGTGAGCATAAAAATCTGTCTTTTACTGGATAAACGTATTCTAGAATTGCTCAACAGAACTCAGTTCAGACCAAAATATCCATTGAGTTTTGAATGTAATCATAATTGGCATCAATTTTTACTAGATATTTAAAAATCTGCAGTCAAATCAAGTGATACCTTCAGGTTAAAATAGAATTTTAAATAAACAGATGTTTTTCCTTCCAAGTCATGACTGCCCAGTCATTTCCTGAATATGAACCACTTTCCTATGTCCTGAAGTGCTGCTGACATCTCCATCTTAAGCATGACAGTCTTAAAGGTAAAGGCAAAAAATTCTAACTAACTGAATATATAAATATTTGAATATATGAAGCCCTTTATGATGGAGTGTGAACTAAAGACGAAATGGGAGGTTAGGACCACTGACTCTGACTGTTTTTTGACCATGAGTAAAGTAAATCACTTAGTTTCTATGTGGTTTAGTTTATCGATTTAATAAATATATCACTGGATAATGTTATTGAAGTGGAGCAGGTCTTTCTTAATTTTTTATCAATGTAAGGAAGGAAAACTCAATGTTTGTCATAAACCGTGCAATTATTAATCATTGGGAATTGAAGAATCATGTAATATTGCAACATGTGTTATCAGCCTCCTACAATGTCATTTTTGTTTGAGTGATTTCCAAGAGGCTGTTGTGTGTAGGCTTCAGCAGAAGCAATCCAAGAGTTTGCTGCCCTGCATGATACACAGGTGAGATAAAAATTCTCAGCCATAATTTTCTGTCTGTTGCCTTAATATGGGAAAGACCCCCTTCCAAGGAAACCTTCACAGGTGAATAACTCAACAGAACCTCCTACTTGCTCTGTAACAATGTGATTACAATTGGAAAAATCCTCCTTGCTAAATTATCAGATTAAATTATATATGAGTTGGAGATTGCCCTTGAAGACTGAATTTAGTGAGGTTTTGGGTTATAATTAGTGTTGACTGGATACAGCAATGAAATGTCAACACGGTTTCAAATGCTATAAATAGCACATGGAAAACCTTGCCAAGTGCTTTATTTATAGACTAAAAATGAAAAAAAAATGGCATCAGTAGATGTTTTTTTACTATGCACAGATGTTCTCGTCATTATAAAAGTTATGTTGCTAATTACATTTACACTTGGGTACCAATTCAATGAACTTCAGATTAGAATAAGAGTTCTCAATTAAACAGGCAAAATAACATCCATGCTTCAGTGGAATTGAAAGATTGTGGAGAAATGTAAACTATACACAGGATCAACAGCAAAAATGATTTTATGTGGTTAAATTAAATTTATTTTACTGCAATATATTGGACTATTTCCTGGTGGCTAATATCAAAGGGAATAGATAACCACAATTACAAGCAATGGGTCCTTAGTTACTGGTTTGTTTTTCTCCTGCTAGCACATTGCACAGATGCCTTGAGGATCACCAGTTTTTCATAAACACTGTAAATTTTATATTTTTTAATTACTAAAGAAATAGGAAGCTTCTGAAATTTGAAGATAATGAGCAAGCTATGTACTTTTCAGTGATCCTCTCTTGATACATTTTGGGTGATACTAAAAATCAAAGTGCTTTTGAAATTTTAAATGTGTGGAGCTTCCTGTGTTGTGATATGATTATTCATAAAATTAGATATGTGCTTAAATTCTCTGGTGACTTGGGCCTGCATGTTGTGATCTTCTTTGGTGAACAGCTTAGGGCTACAGAAAATCATCAAAGAAATTACAAAATGAGCAGAAATTCCATTACTTTGATCAGGGAATAATAGGAGAAACCAGAAAGAGAGTTGTAACATTTATCAGAAGTAGTGGGATGACAAATGTAGATAATGTGTACTACATGTTTATCACTATTTTTTTTTTTTTAGAGCAAGTAGTGAGTTACTTGCTCTAAATTAATAGTGAGTGGTTCACTGAGTTTTGAGGCACAGTTACTTAATTCATCCAGTGCTTATCCTGTCTGCTGATCCCACTGGAGCTGTGAAGGGGCACCAAAGTCTCCTTTGACAAAGGAGCTTGGAAGATTTGACTTTGGAAGTTGAGGAATAAATATTTAGTACTACTGTAGGGAAAAGCTGACTTCTCTTCATAAATACCAGAATGCAAGTAATAAACCAACATATAGATTAATAGATGTCACAGGCATGAGATGAGCATCTAATTTCATGCCCTATGTATTAGCATAATTAGTTATGATTTATTACAGAACTCAGGCCCTAAGCTCCTTCCCTGGGAAGCAAAATAGCTTTGTGTCTAAAAGAGACTGCCTAAGGTGCCAAAGTTAAATACCCACAGCAGCAGTAGGTGCTCTGTTGCAGTGTAGTGGGAATGGGTTTGTGACCTCAGGCTTTGGCCTCAGTGTTTAAGATCATGCAAAACTAAGTAGGAAGAGATTAAAGTGATTATAGGCTTTTATGTATATAAGAAAACCATCACTGCCTGGGTTTTATCTTGAAATTGTTTAGGATGAGGGAATAGAAAGAAGCTGCTCGTAAACAAACCCATGAAGACACAAAAGGGAGAAACACCAAAAGGAAAAGATTAATGGGGGACATTCTGGGAAAGTAAGTTTGACTGTGGGTAGCACAATAAGTCTTTTTTTTTTTTTTCCCTTTCAGAATTACAGGCTTATATCAACCAGTAGGGTGCTAAATAAGCAGCTCTTTTCTGAGATGGGATCCTTTTTCTGAACTGCTGCACATTTGGTTGTTCCTATTTGCAGATGCTCTGAAATCTTGACTTTTTGCTTCTGAAAAAGTAACTAAGGTTGGGTTTCTTCCCTAGTGTGCTGTCCATCTGTAGGTGATTTCTATTGTGGAATTATCTTGTGATTACTTATCTTCAGATATGAACAAATTCTGTATTTATTTAGTACACAAATTCTTTCTGCCTTGTTTGCAGCACATTATTCATCATTACTTAATTGTGACATGCATTTATGATTTTATGAGGTACTTTTTGATCTGCTACTCTGAAGTCTGTTTTCTCTGAAGCTCTCCTTGAAATCTCTTGGTTCTGAGCTCATGTCTGATATCAACTATGAACAGTCAGTTTTTGGCAGTCCTAGATGATGCCTTGTCTGAACCACTCAACCACCACCTACATAGGTGACCTAGTAGTCATGCTGACTAAATAGAGCATCAAGCTGTGGGTGTTTTTGGCAAGGCTCATAACAACTTTTGATATCTGGGTGTAGTTCAGGGAGCCTATTGTGTTTTAACCTTAAATTATTCTTACACTTGATTTGTAGCAAGACTCAGAACTGTCTGCAGCTCACGAAGCAGAAAGAACAATCTCTTAACTCCCCAAACTCCATTTCTAGATTTTTTGGGAGACTATATTTAAACAAAACTAGCCTGCTTTAAGTTCTTTTTCTAGGGAACACATGTCACTTTTTGTAAGTTTCTGAAGGCAAAAAAAAGCCAATAAATGTTCTCCAAACCTTGTCACAAGCTAAATGGCATTTTCAGAAACAACTGTTACTGTAAATTTAGGGGTAAGATGGTAAATCTGTTGTCAGCTGTTTAGTATTGAGAAATTTATACAAAAGGATATCTTGCCCAATGGAATGAAAGCAGCTAAGATTGAAGGAAAAACACAGATGATATCTGTGTGGTAGTATTTCTCAGTAAAAAAGATTTATCTGCTTTATTGTTCAAAAAGCCATAGTTCCCTGTTGCAGGGGAGCCCAGTCTTCACATCACAGACAGTTGCTTTTGTTTTCTCTAGTTCACAAGTGGCATTCTTCAGGTTTTTGACCAAATCCTCAGACGTGCACACTGCCCGTGGGATGGACACTGCTCAGAAAACCCCAAAGCAAATCTATTGAAGACAGCACAGAAGTGGCCACTGCCTACCTTCCTGAACCTGACCATATGCACATGTGGAGCACTGCCAGCCTGTGCATATGCAGTTAATCCACTGCCAAGTGTCTAACAGAGATATCACAACTACTTCTTTTCAAAGACTGTGTAAGAAGCCAGAACCTGGCAGACTGGATAGCAGCTGGTTCCAATCATACAAGCAGCCTTCAGCTTCATTGCTGTGATGGTTGTAATGCCTAACCCATAATAGACCACCCCTTCAGAATGTTGTCTGCCTCTGGAAGCAGTGAGAATGTTTTAGTCAAAATACAGCTCAGTATAAAAGCATGAATTCCCTCAGCAGCAGCTTGCATTGCAAACTTGTTGGATGTGTAGTTCTTGTAGCTGCTCAGCTGCTACCAGACAGCATTTGTGGTTAGCTCTTGATTTATCTCTGAGTTGTTTTGTGAGCACTGCTTTACTTGCACCAGTCATTGAAATAACTGGGAAGATAATACATTTTGTCATGCATTCAGTGAGGGAGCCATTTTTTTTTCTGTTTTCCTGTCAGTTTTTCTAAGCTGGCACTTTTTCTAAGCTTCGTGGAACTATTTGCCCATAACTCCTACAAATGATTCCTAGTTCAATATGTCTTTGTTAAGTAATGTATGGATTTTTTTTGTGTAACAAATTCATACTGGTTTACTTGGTGGCATATTGTATAAGCATAACTAGTGGAATGAAGCTTTGTATGCAGATATGCTACAGTTCAACTGATCTGGAAGCATTCCTGACAACAATCTCATTTTCTAGAGTAAACATAGAGAACTCAATGAGAAAAAGTTGTTAAAATCTTTTTTTTTTTTTTTTTTTTTTTTACCTTTAAATGTTAAGTATTAGTGGAAATGTTTTCCAGAAGAAAACTCAGCCCACCACTCCAACTCTTCATTTTTCTGGTTTTCATTTTCTCTCCATCCCCTTCCCTAGGCTTTTTCTCTCTCTAAACTGTAACCCTGAAGCTAACCATTAAGCATCAAGTGAGCACTGTCTGACCTGCAGACAAGGATGATATGCTTCTTAGAGGAAAAATATCTTCTCAGAGAACCCTTCTGTTTGCCAATGCCTTTCAAACTCTGCTGAAATTTAAACTTCAGGCTTTGCTTCTTTCAGTCCCTACCTTTACTCAGATCTTGAGTCTTTAGCTGAGCTTTAACCCGAAGAAAAGCTTTTTCCATGTCACCCTTCCCTTTGTCATCCCATTTCCATACTCACTTCAGCTGCAGCACTAACCTTTTTGTCTGGCCTAACTCTGGGTCTAATCTTAACCTTACCCTGACCCTTAATGATGGCTAATTAAAAAATTGATCACAGTAGACCTGTCCCAGCTCTCAAAAGGCTCCTCCAGCTGATTTGTTTGTGTAGTGATAGGTACTGCCCTTTCTACTCCAAGTCATCTCTGAGCCACTGACCACCTACTAGAGAGGAGTTGTATAGTGACCTCAAGGAACTGACAGCTTTTTGAAGCACAGAGAACACGTGCAAGTTTTAATGAACCTGATCTAAACTTCTGTAATTGAGAAGGGCCAAGAAGAGCTGGAGGAGCTGGAAAAGTTGAGCCTTCAAGAAGTGTAAACTCCGTAGTTTGAACATAAGCTATTAGATCACTCATGAAGAAAACCCACAAAGAGATCAACTGATACAATATAAACTAAAATAAGCAAAAGTTGTGATATCATCTTTAACTGCAATCTGTGTAAGCCTTGCTTGTGCTAATTAAACTTGGACTATAGGGACAGTACCAGTATTTCATAAGGATCTGGATTAGGTTTTCTATTTTATTTATTTTTATTCATTCATTTTGTTTTCTTCCCAAGGATGGCTGAAGCATAAAGGAGAACTTGTTTATTAGAGGCATGAGGACTAGTCCCTGTGGCTCCTGAATAATCACAGAAAGTTTTCAATTGCTGATGCTCTTTTTATACATACAGGGGATATCTCTTCTTACTAACAGAGCACTCCTTACTCAGAGAACTCTCCCTTTTCTACTTTAGCTCAGAAACAAGCTGTGGAATTGCTTTGGAAATTCACAAAAGCTATTAATATTCAAGGGCAAGATGAATTTCCTTTTTCTGCTGCCCATCTCCTAGTTTACTAATATATCTTACAAAAATATGGAGTCCTGCAGTGACTGTCAAAACCTGTTAGATGCAGCTAGTTGTGTGTGAGACAGAGATAAAATCACTTCCATTTCCTAAATGTAAAGTAACATTTCTCTAAGAATAGTTCACACATATATTAACCACTGTATTATTGGGATCCATAATTGGCTGGGGGTATTCTGTGTTATCTCACTGATTGTTATCTTTTCATGCTGCAAGCTGAGAGCCTACATGGAAGATTTCAACCCTCCTTTATGAAATGCACCAGTTGGCATTTGGTAGTTACATGTATTTCTAGTGATTAGGTCTGTTCCCCAGACTTCCAGATTTCTTTTTGTTGCAACAATAGCAACGTATGTACTCACTTTTAAAAAATATTTTTTTAGATATAGGAGAGGAAGTTAAATAATTATTTCTAAAAGATATGTTTAAAAATTTAATTAGCAGCACACAGGGAAAATAAGACAATGGATGATCCTAATTTGCAATTTACTTTATCTGCACTAATTTCCTACAGAAGATGTTTTGTCTTCAAAATAAATCCTTTGACACTATTTGACTCTAACCATCTTGCTAGTTATGATGAGATACACATCCTGTCTGTCTCAGATAATTTTCAACATGCTTCTTGTCTAAATTACAAAAAAAAAATCAAATTCATATTTCCTGATATAACTTAATTAGCTTGTGTCATTTTTTTATATTTCAGGAAATTCATTTAATCACTGAGAAAGCATCTTTGACATTTAAAGTTTAATACCACATTAGAGATCTGATGGCAACCTGCTTGAAAAAAATGTTATGTTATTGAAAATGAAGGCGTAATATAAATGCATATTTTCAAAAGTAAGATTCTTATCATTAAAATATTTTCTTCATTTAGACAACTAAGATTCTTAAAGTTTATTTTTCTTGATTACAAACTTAGTGAATCTCCCTTTTTTTTAAAGATTATGAAAGTAACCTTAAATATTAACATAAATAACTAATGCCAAGTGATTAATTAGGTGATTGAATTTTACTTTCGTGTCTTTAATACTGAGAAGATCCTTCCTCCAAGCCCATTGTGCTCAATGTAAGGCATCTAAATACCACTATTAGTCACATTAACATGGCACAACTGCCAAAATACAAGATTTTAAAAATACAGCATATTTCTTGAAATGTTCCAAAGGCTGTAAGGAAGCCAGTGTTGCTGCTGGCTCTCACATTGCCTGTCTATTAATAACTGGCAGTATTTTATTGTTATTACTACTCAGTCATGCTAACTTGGCAGTTCCTTGCATGAATTGTAAGAATAAAATCTTCACTTTATATCCTGAATGTCTCCTGGTACCTATCAGCCTCAGAGAACATTTGCTGGTATCTATCAAAGCTAGTGCTATTCATTTCCTATTTACTATTGTTCTGAGCATGATTCCCTATATTCTGCATTCTAATTTTCACTACCTCAACCTATTTCTTATAGGGAATTGTGTTTAAGATATGAGTTATGTGAACAGCAAGTAATCATACATGCTTGGTAGATATAATATGTATGAATACACAAGAATATTAATACCTTGCCAAACTTTGCTAGAGTAGACCAACCATGGTAGAATAATGCATTCTCCAGAAAATACTGAATTCCATAGAAGAAAAAATCAGTGGAAACCACCACCCTCCAGCAAAATGATGTTTAGCATAAAAAGAAGTAATTAACTGTAGAGTCTTGGCCCATTTCCTTCAGTACCACATTCTTTAAAAAAAAAAAAAAGGATTAACCTTTTTATTAAGTTAAGAACAGAGTCATTGTTAGAATATACTGGTTACTGCCTAGAAAGGCTTTTCATTCTGCTTTAAAAAGCCCAAAGGACTTCAGCATTTGTAAAATTATTTACAGGTAGAGGGGTTACAAATCAATACCCTGCTAACAGATCATGTTTATGAACTATGGCAAATCCCCAAGTAAAACGTTGACATTGAACAGAATGGTAAGGAGAGTTTGTGAATGACAATCACTTCCTTTAAACCTAAAACAAAATATTATCAGTAATAGATATATACTTTACTTTTTCCCTTTTCTCTTATTGTTAAGGATGATGCAGAGTATCTAGCAAAGAAAATACACTGCAATTCTTAAAACAGAGCCACTGAGCCATTCTGGGCTACTGTGTGTATTCTGGATGAATTAGTGCCCAATTAATGGGCATCCATTAAGCAACAAGAATTGCTGGCCTCACACAAAACGTGTGCAATGTTAAGAGAACAACCTCATTGTTACCTTTAGAATAACAAACAAAATATTTGTCAAATCCAGCAAGACCAAATTAATAGCAAATCCCACTTATTTTCAGCCTTGAAGTGAAATGCAATAAAACCAAAAACATGCTAATTATTCTTGGCTAATATAAAGCTTGTTCTGTTTTAGATTTGCTCTATAGATATAAGAACAAACTTTTGTAAGTCATGAGCTATGATCTGTAAAAGTGGCATTAATATGACTCAGAATCTCCCTAAAATGAAGAAAAAATAATGAAGATTGATTTTAAAATGAAAGAGTTACAGTGTAAGTGATTATTTCGAAATAACTGATAGTGTCTGATTGTCTGCAGGGGCCTCTTGTCAGTTTTAATACTGACAGCTAAAATCAGATTACATTCTTAAAATATTGACTACGTATTCTGTACTCTGTCTCTTAGTAACAAGAGTGAAAAGGGGTGGGCCAGAATATATTTTGAATGGAAGTAAGAATTACATAGTCCTTATGAAGAAATAAGTAAATAAACTACAGTATTTTACAGTAATATTGGAGATAAGGCAAAGTACTATTTTGAATGAGACTTATTACTTTAAAAAATATACTCTATTGGAAGACAACTAATTTACCTAATGCTATATCTTAAAAATC